>APFE030033417.1:0-109313 GCA_000404065.3 Pinus taeda | reverse complement strand
AAATAATAAAATAATATTTACACTAACATATTAAAAAATGGTAGACATTATCATGTTATATCTAAAAATAATAAAATAATATTTACACTAAATATATTAAAAAATTGTAATAATAGAAATTATTTTTCAAAACCTCTTATAAATAAAATGTTTCAACTTCCATCTTAATTTTAGTGTCGACCATAAATAAAATATTTAAATGCTCATATTAGTAACATAATTTAATATCCTTCACATAGAGATATAATGAAATTTAAATTATTATTTTTATATGTGCAGTTTATTCAATTCTTAGCAAGGACTTGATATGTGGTATTTAAATAAATTAATTTAAAAAAATCAATATGAATCATAAATAAAACATTTCACTATCTTATATATAGAGATATCTTATTTCATTGAGAGCTACTTTGTAATTCAATGTATAGGGAGGATTAGCTAGTTCCTTCCATTTATAAGTGTTTTTAATGAGTTGATATATATATGTGTGTGTGTGTGTGTGTGTGTGTCTGTGTGTGTGTGTGTGTGTGTGTGTATTTTTTAGCATAGTCGGTTACTTTTTATATATTGCAAAAAAAAAAAAAAGGGAAAGGAAGCTAGTTCCTTGTACATTCAGAGGAGGGCTAGTTTAAAAGTAGTGCGCAAAATGGGAGCGCAGTCTCCACAACTACTTTTACATCCCTGTTTCTATAAACTTCAAAAACTATAGTGCTGGTGTCGTGGTTTTGACCTATGGGATAACTTTCCAAATTTTGACTTGATCTCCTTAAGCCTTGCGTGGTAACCAAACCCGCACTTAGCTTTGGATAAATTGGACTTAACCATAAACCTTTATCCTCGTATAGTGGGAATATACACAAACATACGGGAAATAACATTTTCTGCTTTTCCATAGCCTTGGCGTGATTTTCAATGCTTACCTTTATTAGGCTCAATCTCCACCTTAGATTTTCCTCCGTCAGATCCGATGTACACCTTCAATCGTCGATCAATCAACTTGCACGTCACTCCACCACCATCAATCCACTCGCGATAGATTCAATGGCTATCAGGGATTTTGGGTGGGAAAATCGTGCAAAGAATACCCTCCCGATAAAGCGGTATTCTCACCCACCTTCTTGCTACGTGTCCATCGGTGAGTGGAATCGGGCGGTTCCCTCCTGAAATCGCTTACCGCTTATTCTTATCCCGAAATACCATTGCTACTTATATTCCCACCTTTTCTCTTTGACTAACTCTCGAGCATGTTAGTGCCTGATGGCCGTAGTTTTGCCACCATCGACAGTTGCGATGAGTTCTCCGAGTTCCTCTTCCACTACTACTGAAGTCAATCCTCGTCCGTTGATCTTTGAGATCCAACAGTTCTTGTGCGATGATTCTTCATCTGTCTCCTCACTCTTACTTTGTGGCATTTCTTTAGTGTTTTGTGGTTTATGTTCCTAATTTATTGGTCTCTGTTGAGGAGAGACCTGCTGTTGTTGATTGCCATATTGTCTCGGGTTACTTGGGAGCCTACACAGGTGTACGTAGAGACCTGATTGTTACTTTCAATACCATTACGGTCCAGGCGTTCGTGATTGACATGACTAATGTCGTCTTCGCCCAGGAGAGGAGGACAATTGAAATCTTGATTCATCATATAGTGTAACTTTTTTGGGATTGTGAGAATCATGTGCTCTGAGCAAGGCTGATTACAGTTGAGAGCCTCTGCTGACATATATTCTCTGTTTTCCTCATGCAATCTCCTTCTTGAATTGATGCTTTGATTCTTCTTTTTTATTGCCCCCCCCCCCCTTGTAATATTTCTTGTGATATTCTTCGAATCTATATCTTATTTCTCGATCCTCATACTAGGTGAGGGGGTCATGGTATACTTTCTTCATAAACTTCATTATTCTCTTTGACAATCCCAACTGGTCTGTCAATTGCTTTGTTTGCATGGCTATCAACGTCCTTATTTTTGTTGCTAAGGACATATTTTATGGTTATTTTTTCTAGACTTTTAAAACTTGTTCTGATCCTTTGATAGATTTTATTGATGGCTATGCTTTTGAAGTCCCTTTTGGCATCCAATGCGGCTATTATGATAGCCAAGTCCCCTATTATTATAGGGTCCTTGATTGCATTTTTGTTTAAAAGCCTTGTGCCTAGGAGAAGGTTGTATGCTTCAATCCTATTGTTTGTCATTTCTCTAAGGCTCCATTCATAGGTTATTATTTTTTTCTATTTGGATCTAGTATAACTCCGCCTGCCCTTGCTCTACCTGGGTTATTTTTTGTAGCTCCATTAAAAAAAAAGTCATCATGCTCTTCTTTGTTGATGGGCGCGGCCTCTGCTAGATGAAATTTTAAAATTTCCCACTTACTTTTTAGTCTTGGTGGTGTAGCCAACTTTTTCCATCTTACCCAGTTATTCTGATCCCAATCCGAAATAGAATAAAGAGTGTTAAAACTTTGCTCTTCCATCCATCTCTGAAGTCCTCTTAAATTTTGTTGCTGATTTAAGGGGTTTTTCCTCATTATTCTATCCTCCCAGATAGACATTGTTTTGCCATTTCCTGGATTTTTGGATATTTGATCTCTAAGAAGAGGAATTATCCTTTTAACCAATTCCAGATTTGGGTGCATGGCCTGTCTAGAATAGTATCAGTGAGCAGCTTTGTTCTATGACAATTTAAGTATTTCATTATTAGAACTTGTTCCCACCAGTGACTGTTCCCATTTATCATTCTCCAGATAATTTTTGTCCCTAAAGCAATGTTCATTAGTCCTGGCAGGCATATTGCTATACCTCCTTTTTCATAGGGAAGAGTAACTTTCTCCCATTTAACAAGGTTGAATTTTTTATTATCTTATTTTCCTCCTTGCCAGAGGAAGCTTCTAATTATCAGTTCCATTTGCTTGTAGGCACTTGCCGGAGCCATAATGATTGCATACTGATATATAGGCAAGGCCGAGAGAAGTGCTTTAATCAGTGTCACTCTTCTTGCCAGGTTGAGCCACATCACTCCCCAGTTCTAATTTTTTTTCCCTCATTCTCTCCACTTGCTTGTTCCAGACTTCTGATTTTACCACTTCCTTTGCTAAGGGCAGCCCAAGATAAGTGAAGTGGCTCCAATTTATTTGTAAGGTATTTCAAGTATTTGTGAGATACGCTGCATTGTTTTTGTTGGGGTATTCCAACAATAAATTCTGCAGTTGGAGTTGTTTAAAATTCCTCCTGAAGTTAGGAGAAATTCATCCAAGACTTTTTTGAATCGTCTTGCTATAATGCAGGATGCCTCGCTTATGAGAAGGGTATCATCTGCAAAGAGGGAGTGGTTTATATTTTTGACTCCTCTCGATATTTGGATCCCTGTTATTTTTTTCTCTTTTCTCTGATTTTCCAACATAGCACTCAACGATTCAGCCATGATGATGTACAAGAATGGAGAAAGTGGACAACCTTGCATCAGCCCTCGTGTGCTTTGGAAAATTTACTGGGTCGTCCATTGATTAATGGAGCTATCCATGGATTTGATATACATGCCTGGATAATCTCTATGAAATTTATTGAAAAGCCAAACTTTTTGAGAGCTGCTGCAAGAAAGTTATGGTTAACTCTATCAAAAGAATTAACCATATCTAACTTAACCATCATTCCTCTCTCTTTTGTTTGGATACTGCTATGAATATCCTCCTAAACAATTATCACATTGTCTGTGATTTGCCTCTTGGGGACAAATCCTCCTTGGTTTTCTGAAATTATTTCCGGAAGTAATTTTTTAATTTTGTTTGCTAGAATTTTGGTGAGTATCTTATAAGACAAGTTGCAAAGGGAGATTGGCCTATATCTGTTAAAAGTTGTAGGATTGGGTTCTTTGGGAATGAGGGCTAGGAAGGATGATTTTATATTTCCTCCAATCTTTTTTTTTTGAAAGCATTTTTGAGCATTCTCATTAGATCTTTTTTGATAATTTCCCAATGTTGTCTGTAAAAGGCCATTGTAAACCCATCTAGACCTGGTGCCTTATCAAGGTGGAGATTCCACATAGCTTCTCTGACTTCTTCCTCAGTAATTTCTTTGTCTAATTCCCTGTTTTGCTGGTCACTTATTTTTTTTATATGCTGCAAAATTTCTTCATTAGTTGCCTGCTGGCCACTTGTCGAAAGGAGTTATTTAAAGTGTTTATGGGCTGCATTTTTTATTGCTTCAACTCCTTTTATTTCTTGACCATTTACTTGAATCTGTTCAATCTGATTATTTGACCTCCTTATTTTCATTGTATTATGAAAGAAGATTGTATTTTTGTCACCGGATTTTAGCCAGAGGCATCTTGATTTCAGTCTGCTTTCCTCTTCCTCTTGCCAATTTTGCTTATATATTTCCAGATATATTTTATTTTCTTGTATATGATCTTGCTTACTTTCTTCCTTGTTCCCTTTTTCCTTGCAAATATTATCCTTTTTTTTTTGCAATTAGATTTTCCTAGCTTTGTCCTGGAGATCATTTTCTCTTGCCCAATTTTTTAAGTGCATCATTAGGTTCTTTAGCATAGTTTCCCAAACATACTGGGGAGACCTTGTGACACTTTTTTTTCCAGTTGTCCTTTATTTGTTTGCCAAAATCTTCCTTGTTGTCCCAAATTGAATTATATCTGAAGGGAAGGGGTCCTTGATTTTCCAGCTTTCCCAAGGTTAGCACCACTAGCTTGTGATCTGAAGCTGAGTTGTGAACAATTTTACTTTTTACAAGAGTACAAGCAACTGCTATGCTTTCATGAATAAGAATTATGTCCAACCTTTCTTTTATGTTGTTTTTTCCTATTCTTTTGTTGTTCCAAGTGTATTTTCCATTGCTTGGCAGAATTTCTATTAATTTGTGTTCTTCTATTATTCCTTCAAGAGCTTCTCTTGATGGATCGTTGTGGAAGATTCCGCCAAATTTTTCTTCCGTATTCCTTATCAGATTTAAGTCTCCTCCCAGGATTAAGTTCCATTTTGTCTCTATGTTATTTCTTCTTTAACTGATTTCCAACATTGTTCTTTTTCTCTATAGTGATTTGGGGAGTACACATTTATAATGCTATACTGTTCTTTTGTATTGAGATTTATCAACTCTGTTTGAATCCAGTGCCTGCTTATTTTTTGGGTCATTAATTCCCATTTTCTTTTATCCCAAATGGTGTTGATTCCTCCTGATGCTCCTGTGGCTTCTAACGCTACTCCTTCATAATTTTTTAGTTTTTGAATCATTTTTTGATTTTCTTGCTTGTTTAGTTTGGTCTCTTAGATCATATATATGGCTGGTTGTTCATTGGCTAAAATTTTTTGAGCTGCATTGATTTTAAAGAAGGTGCCAAGGCCGCGACAATTCCAAGAGACCACTATTATTGTTTACTGTTGTATTGGTGTGGTCCTCCCTTTCCTCTTTGTTGAGTTTTTCAATGACTTCCTACTTGTTTCTCAAGGAATGAATCCACTGGTTGTTGCATTCCTAGGGCCATTTCTTTAGCTGCTACCTCATCTTTGATTTCTTTATTGGATTTCCTTTCCAATTTTTTTTGCTGATCCCAAGCGTGGGGGATTTCTTTGGCTTTATTTCTAGTTAGAATGCGGTCCACTGAGGGAGGAGGTGGAGAGGATATAGGGTTTGAGGAGGATAAGAGAGCTAAAGAGATGTGGTTTGAAGGTGGGGATCTAGGAGAGGGTGGATCAAAGGAGTCTTCTAATGGCTCAAAAAGATTCGGGGTTGTGTGATCAGGAGGAGTAACCTTCGCTGGAGGCTGAGAGGTTATTTCGTTTACTTCTTGGGACTGATAGATATTTGATGCAGTCTGCTTATTGGTAGGTTTTTTCCTTTCACTTGTTCCCATGTAGTTTTTTTCTCTTCTACATTTTCATGCTCTATTTTTTTAAGACACCTATTTGCAAAATGACCATATTTGTGACATACCTTGCATTTAAATGGTATTTGCTCATAGTCCAGCTATTGAATGTGTGTCCACTGGTCGACCTTGATCTTTATTGCCTCTGGGAGGCCTTTTCCAAGATCTACTCCCACACATATTCTTATGCATGCGTGCATGTTGTCTTTTGGCTCACATCTGTCAATATATTTTCCCACTGCATTTCCTATTGCCTTTACATATTCATCTCCCCAGCAGTGAAGAGGAAGATGCGGGAGCCTGACCCACACAGGCACTGCATTTGGGACCTCCATCTCTAAATCAAAGTCTGGCGTCCACCTGTTCAGGTATAAACCTCTGGAGTCCATGAAGTAAGGTCCATTTCTAATATCAGATCTTTGTCCTCCTTTGTTTCAAAGAGAAAGGTGTAGTATCCCCTTCCACGGAATCGTATTGCTATCTTCCCCTGTGTGGTTGCATTCTAGTTTCTTTCCACCCATTTTTGCACTGATTTGGGTGAAGGCCGTAGCCTTGTGAATTGTCCAACAAGTCCGCGTTCTGCCAAAGAGATGGCTGCTCTTCTTGGAATTGCTGGAGGGAGAGAAATATCTAGGATACTTTCAATTTTATTTACAAAATTATTGACTGATGGCCTGTTCCTTTGAGCTCCATTCTTTGTGATCAGAGTGCGAAGGCTTCTGCGTTTTCTTCATTCCTTGGCTGCGTGGAAGAGTGAGGATCTCCCTCCTCAGAGGGCCGCATGGTCTGGTTGGCCCCAGCAGCAGAAGGCTGCCGACAGAGGGATTTACAGGGGCAACAATGGCTAGGTCAGCGCAGGCTCGAGCTAGGCTGTTGCGTGTGCATTAGCATTACTCTTTTCCTGCTTTTATTAATTTTAATGAGTTGATAAATAATATTAAAAAAAAATATTAATAAAAAATATTAATGTAAATATCTATATTTTTTTACAGAGAGAGATTATATTTATATTGTGTAAAGCAAATAAAAAACATTTTTTTTTATTAAAATAGTTTTATTAGTGTGTTGGTTAAAATGAAGGATATGAGTAATTTTTTTGTTTTTCTTACCATGGAGTTAACCATCTATGTTAACTCATGATTTATCAAGCTCTCAGAAAATCAAATTTCTAAAAAAAATGATCTTTCTCAATGTTTAACAAGGGCTACATAGCAGCTAGTACCTGCCACTTAGTTTAAATATAATTTAATTAAACCAAAAAACAATAAACATGAAACAAAACCACTAATAAAATTTTGTATGGTTGAATGTCATCACGAAAATTTAAGAAAATAATTTTTTTGGCTAGGACTTTTTATTATTTTCCTCCGTAAATTTTTTATAATGTTTTATGAGGTTTTTTTAATTGAAAAAAAAATTATTATACTTCAATTGTTAATTAGCAATGATATAATTATTATTATTATTATGTAAATACATATTAATATATACACTTAATATATATATCTTTATTATTTATGTGTGTTTTATATTTATTAATATATATAATTTTTTATAATTAAATTTATTAAAATATGTTTTAATATAATAATAAATCACTTTAAAATGAAAATATGGAGAAAAATTACCATTCTTGAAAATGGAAATAATAGGAAAAAGAAAAATAATAAAATAAGAAATTAAATAAAAAGAAATAAAATGAAAATGAAAAAATTAGTAATTAACAGAAATGGAAGTTTTAAACAGCTATAATAAGACCTCAACCAATAACCTTACAAATAAATAAATTTAAATAATAATAAAAATAACAAAATGAATTCTAATATTAAACTATAAATAAAGAGTATATTTTTTTGATAAAAAAAACTTGAATGCTAATATCATAATATATCATACCTTGTAAAATAAAATAAAAATCAACATGAATCTATATCAATAATAACATACCATATCTTAATTCCATATCTTATTTACATTATTTTGATTTAATAATTTATTATAAGATATGATTACATACTAAAATGAGTTTTGAAAATTTTAATATTATAAAAATATTACACAAATAAAAATAATGTCCCCAGTTCTAGCATCATATATGCTTAGGATCCCTCTTTTATAACCATCCAAAAAAACCCCTAAAAACATGAACTTGTAAATGTCTAATGGCACTCTTTTCCAGGAGTAGACATTCAATTGAATTTGCTTTTCTTAGATCCCTTGTATGTGAACCATTAAGAAAAAACCAAATATGAACTTGTAGGCGTCTATTGGTCTTAATTGGAAAGTTGACTTTACTCATTTCGGAAGCGTTGTATTGGTCTTCGATATATTATTTTAAAGCAAATTTTACTATTTATTTATTTATTTATATATAGTGAGCTTGGGAGGCTTCTTTCCAAGCTTTTTAAGTATAGGAATAAAATCTTAAATCAAACTAAATAATTTGTTTCTTTAAGTCGGATAAGCCAAAGTTTGGTCTCAATGAATATATATATATATATATTGAAAAGTGATTTACAATTTAGTAAATGGAAAATGGGAAATGTTATTCTATTCACACTAAATAATATTATATTAAAAAATAAGATAAAGTTTATTTAATTAATAATAAAAGTATTTAGAGCTAATTTATTTGGTAAAGTATAACTTTACACATAATATTTTCATATATTCAATGATGTAAAAGATTTTTAAACCGATTTTGGGATAATTAAAGTGATTGATGGTGTGTATATGTGTTTTTCGATTGTTTGTCCACTTATACTACACAATCATTTAATTATTAATGTAGAATCACAATTGATTATGTGAGGCACTTGATGTCGTATACACAAAAGAGGAATTCCTCTAATCACACACACTATCTGTTAGAAATACTGAGAGAGGTGGGGTTTTTTATTTTTTAATAGAAGTTTATAGTTGTATGGATTATAACTTATTCAAAAAACCATATGAAATATGAAATTTGAGAGAATGTAAATCATAAAAGACATCATCACATCAATCACACATTGACATCGAGATTTTAGCTAGGCATCCAATGTAGGAGAAAACCACCGTTGATGTCGATTTGTCTTCTTCTTTTATTATAAATAAAATATTCTTAGAATTTCATATTGGCATAGACTCTTGTCAGCACATATGCTCCTACCTATAGGAGGCTACAACCTCCTCTCATTCTCCAAATCCTACGGGAAGGGAGTGACTACCCCCTAATCAAGTTTACTGACTCCTACCAGAAGGAACCTCCTACTCCCTCACTAAAGGCGACAACCCTCAACAATTCGCAGAGCACATTTCAAAATTTTAATACTGTATCCACCTTTCAATCAACCATAAATAATATGAAGGCCACTACCGACACCAACCATGCACCAAGATACCAAATACTGAATCATTAAAGACCAATACCAATATTGAATACCATTGTGCCAATCACTGAATATTGAATACAATTGAACCATTTAATATTAAATACCAACTAAATTTCTAAAGAAAACGAATCACTAAATTCCCATTAAACCATTGCAACTGGATCAAGGCAATATACTAATACTGGCAATACCAAGCCTTGAATCAGTGAGTAGCAAAACTGAATATAATTATGCCAATCACTAGATCACTGAATATAATTATTCCTTTACATCATAACATTAGCTAAACCAACATACCAATACTCAAACAAATCAACACTATGCAAGGTTAAGCCAAAATAATGTCATATTAAACCAATATCAAAGCCATAAAAGGTTTTTCCAATATCATTGTCAAAATATTCAATTAAGTAGAGCTCACACCCAAGTACCAAGTTACAAGCTTGTGAGATGTCAAGTTAACCAAGTTATAACACAACATCAAATAATATCATGTCAACTCCTGACAAGAGCTATATAGAACCCTAACTATCAAATGCCAAGCCATATATAGTGTCATAAGAAACTTGTCACAATCCCTTCTCAATTCTCATCGACAAGAAAATTGTTGAGTCAGTGTACAACACTTTGCACCATGCCAATATCAAATTCAAATGTAGTATCATTGTCAAGCATCAAATTCATTAAAATAATAAGGATGAAACACAACCAACAAGTAAGATCAAGTTTCAAGCGAGATCCTTCAATTAGATCATATGCTTATCAATCCTTGACTACTTAACAATATATCATTCATTTCTATATGTCATAAATCTTATCAGATTTCAAGCTAATACTCATCAAACTATTCAATATGTAACATTTTTGTTATTTAGCAAGAACATAAAGTCTAGCAAGCAACAACATATTAAGTTCATAAAGGATCATTGTCCCACTTCTGTTACTGTAGCATAATCCACATCAACATTTTGCCTATCAATTCAATAACATCCTCATCAAGAAGCCAAATCAACTATTAACATAATGAGCAAAGCAATTTCCCTCATTAACATAACTCAATGCATCAAACCCTTTATAATATGACTATAAGGATCATCATTCAACCAAGTCAAGATTCAACATATAGTTCATTGTCAATGGTGTTAGTGCCCTATATTATAGTAGTCAAAAGCAACTTTTGTCTTTTCAATTTATTTTGGTAAATGTGTAAAGGTTTTGCTATGGTCTCTTAGAGATCAAGCTATTGGTCTTTGTAAAGAATGTAAGATTTCATTATTAATGTAATTATGTTAGAGTGTGTGAAAGATGATGTAAAAATAGTTATGGATTCTTTAGAAATTGAGTAAAGTAAGTCTAGGGTCGATGTCTCATACATGATCATGAGTGAGGTCAGAATGAGTCCTGTCTTCTCATCATTGGTATAAAGTAGTGGGGTCAGTTCATTCAGTTAGGTTTTCAACATTATCAACTATTTTTTTTCCTCGGTCGGAGACCCCAACATCCAGTCAAAAATATGCAGGTGAAAATTCGTTGCCCTTTGGCACTGCGCTTTTGTTGTGTGGCTTAACTTTAAAGGACAGAGGTTTGTAGCTTGAGCACGGGTCTTTAATTAGGTTTCTAACATTGTAGAGGATGTCTTCTACTTGCTCAAAACTTTCAAAAATCCAGGGAATGGTTAGAAGTATGAGAACCATGGATTCCCTATGCATTTGGAGAAACACAATGCATTTGTTGTGCTTTCACACAGTCAAAAGAAGTTGCTGCGTTTTTTCACTGTTTTTGACATCATTTTCAAAATCGTTTTTTGACCAAATGGAGATGAATTTTGAAAACATGAATGCGGGTTTTGTGAAACACAAGCTAAATTGTAAAACCTCCTTCATTTTTGTAACATGTGTCATATATTTGAATATTTGAATGAATCATTACAGACTATTTTTTAGATTTCGTTATTTCCTGTTTTAGTCATAATACTTGGGCGTGGATTCTAAAGCAATGGAGAATAATTTTTTAAAAGGGAGAGAGGTTTCTCTCAAGAAAAAGTTCATAAACAAAAAACTCCTTCATTTATGTAACATATATCATGATTTGAGAGATATGATTTATTATTTGAGCCCTATTTTCCATAAATTCGGTCCCTATTTTGTAGCAGGCAATTTCTAAATCTAATGTAACTGACTCTATCTTTGGGAAATTGTTGAGATCGATCCCCTAAGTCCAAGGATGAGTTAATTTTATATACTTCATGAATTTTAGTGTGCAAAGGTTGGTTGGTTAGGTTCAGAGAAGAGACATTATGCACTGCACTATTTTTGATATATTTTTCAGTGAATGAAAAGACAAAGGCATAATTTAGAAGGATTCCTGTGCTAGTTTCTTTGGAGATGTGATTCTTTGTTTTGTAAGTTATCTTTTGTTATCAATCATGCTTGGAAATGTGTCTTCTTGTTTAGTTGAACAAATATTTGTCTCATAATTCACTTCAAAAAGTGTTATGTTTCAGTTTTCTAAACATTTACGTTTTCCACTTTAATGACATTTAGAATTCATCGTGTTGTTTGATTCTCTATGTGTCATTTTCCACCTATATTCTACTCACCCTCCTTCAACTAATTTGACTGAAAAATTCCAAAAATGCTACCTACCTTGCCCTTGTAGAGGATCCATCTTTCTCTTCATCCTATCACTAGAAAAGAATAAAATTATATGACTGTATTGCCCAATGGATCTATCTTCTTTCTTGTAAGAAGACCTATTAAAATATATTCCTTTTTGAGCATCATACCTATCCTAATATCTAAGTGAATGAAGTTTTAGACAGAGATAGCCCTCTTTGAAGTTGGAAGGGCTAGATTCTAAGCTTCCAAGTGGTTTGTGGCTACCTTTCGATTCCTCTCCTTAGCTTGGAGGAATTACATAGATCTAGCATAGTGCTGCCATTGTCGGGGAGAAAAAGGTTCCATCTTCCCTGGGAAAGAAACATCAAGTTCTAGATATGATTAGTGTCGATGAACTGTAATAAGACATAATAATGATGTCCATTATTCATCGGGAAACTCCATTTACAAACAATCCAGAGTTCAGAGCATCTATGTAGACTCCACTATTAAAAAAATTCAGAGTTTAAAGTGTAGAATTAGTTAGCTAGTCAATCAAAATGATAGGGTATGTTGAAGACCCTTTGTATATTGAAATTTTTAGAGAATATTTTGATATTTTTGATGATGATTAAGTGGAAGAATCTTTCTTAGTTTTTTTACCTAGGTATTTAAGATTAAGCAAATTCTCTTAGGAGAAGAGCTATTTTTTAAAATCATTTGTTGAAAAAATTGAGAAATATATTGAAGCCTTAGAGATTCAAATTTAGTCCCACAATTTCCAATGTCGAAATCAGTCATTTGAGAACCTTTTCCAGCCAAAAAAAATACGAGGTAGTGCTTCCCTATGATTTTCAGATTAATGAATGCTCTGATTTTGGAAACAAGTTTGATAATGCACAGTTGAAGTTCTGGTTTGACATAGTGGATACATCAACAAAAATCAGCCATGACAAGGCAGTCATTGAATACCTTGAGGATCGTCAAAAAAATCATGCCTTTTATGATCTTGTACCTCATTATATGGAAGATTTTTTCAGCTTGTATTTTCAATCATGTTTTCAATATGGAGACTAGATGAATCATGAGTTTCCACTGCCATTACATTGTCCAATTTCCATATGGTGCAAGCACAGTCAAGCACTATAATTATTTCAGCAGCAATTTTGATTGGCTTCACTAGCATTTTTGTATCACTTGATTTCAACAATTCTTTAACATGTTAGAGTAGGAAATGTTTTACCAATAAACTAAACACTCTGAGCATGTTTTGTAGTAGTTTTCAGTTTTAGTTTTCAGCGGTTTCAAATTTCATTTCGCATCATGTACGGTTCTGTTTGGATTTAAGTTTTCGTTCTCAGACTTACAGAGCAAGAACATGTTGCAGGATTGGGAGAAACCCAAGATCAGGCTACTAGTATATGGTGTTATTGGCACCTCATAGGGAGGATATCATCCCCATTCGAGTCAACGTTAGTGTCCTATATTATAGTAGTAAAAAACAAGTTGTCCTTTTAATTTATTTTGGTAAATGTGTAAAGGATTTGATATGATCTCTTAGAGATAAAGCTATTGGTCTTTGTAAAGAATGTAAGATTTCATTATTTATGTAATTATGTTATAGTGTGTGAAAGGTGATGTAAAAATAGTTATGGATTCCCTAAAGTTTGAGTCAAGTAAGTCTAGGGTCATTGCCTCAAACAAGATCATGAGTGAGGACATAGTGAGTATTTTTTCTCATCATTGACACAAAGTAGTGGGTTCCATTCATTCAGTTAGGTTGTCAACATCTCAACTAACTTATTTATTCGGTTAGAGACCCCAACATCCATTCAAACATATTTTAGTGGAAATTCGTTGCGCTTCTGCTATGGGTGGTAACTTTCAAGGACAAAGGTTTGTAGCTTGAGCACAGGTCTTTAAACATGTTCCGAACATTGTAGAGGATGTCTTCTACCTGTTCAACACTTTAAAAATCCAACAAATGTCTAGAAGTAGGAGAAACATGGATTCGTTTTGCTTTTGGAGACACACAATGCATTTGTTGCGCTTTCACATAGTGAAAGGAAGTTGTTGCATTTTTTAACTATTTTTGTCATCATTTTCAAAATCGGATTTTGACCAAATGGAGATGCATTTTGAAAATATGAAAGGCATTTTTTTCAAACACAGGCTAAATTATAATAACCTCCTTCAATTTTGTAACAGGTATCATCGATTGGAATATTCGAATGAATCATTATAGCTTATTTTCCAGGTTTCGTTATTTCTAGTTTTAGTCATGACCATTGGGCGCGGATTCTGAGTCGATGGAGAAGAATCTTCGAAAACTGAGAGAGGTTTCTCTAAAGCACAAGTTCATAATTGTCAAAGGTTGGTTGGTCAAGTTCAGAGAAGATACATTGTGTACTACATTCAGTTGATATATTTTTCAGCGAATGAAAAGACAAAGGCCTAATTTTACAGGGATTCCTATGTTAGTTGCTTTGGAGATGCGCTTCTTCGTTTTGTAAGTTATCTTATGTTACCAATCATTCTTTTAAAGGTGTCTTATTTTTTAGTTGAACAATTATTTGTCTCAAAATTCACTTCAAAACATGCTCTATTTCAGCTTACTAAACATTTATGTTTTCCACTTGAATGGCATTTAGAATTCATCATGTTCTTTGATGCTCTGTATGTCATTTTCCACCTATCTTCTACTCACCCGCCTACAAAGAATTTGACTGAAAAATCCTAAAATACTACCTACAGATCCCTCTTTCTCTTCATCCTATTACTGGAAAAGAATAAACTTATATGACTATATTTCCAGATGGATCTATCTTCTTTCCTACTAGCAAAATGTTACACATCATTTTGTTGCATTAGGAAAATGACCATCGGTTTGGATCTCTCTCTATCCACACATGTGTTCCGAAGCATTACCCTGCAAAGCTTGAAACTAAATTATCCCAAAGAAAGTGGAATTTCTAGATCCTGTGGTACAAAACCATGATTTTGGCTATATTCGTAGTTTCCTAGATAATTTATGTGCATATGCAGAAAAGACCATTATTATCTACACATAAGTACACACTTTCTTCCACTATGACCTACTAACATGACTTGAAGTACTTAAAAATAAAAAGTAAAGTCTAGAAGCATTGTTGGTAGCATCTATCCCAAACAACAAGCTTTGAATGAGTGCCTATCCAACGTTGATCCCTCCCATCATGAAGTAACTCCCTTTCCTTTGTGGAACCTTTATCCCACTAATAGTGGATCTTATCCCTTGGAGAATGGATCCATAACTTCCCATTCTTGGCCTATAAAGTCGCTACAAATTTGAGAATTGAAGGATGACTGTTGGAAGTAGGTTTATATTGTTGAGATTAGGTTGGAAATAATTTATTGCAAGGGAGAGGGTTAGGATTGCAGAAGAGGCTTGCTACATTAAGACTACATGGTTGTAAGGCTTTTCTCCAATTTTATGAATATAAGAAATTGATATTTCTTATTTACATCTTCATTGATCTAATTTGTAGGATTCCTTGATCGCCTACATGAGTTTTGGTTGTATAATTGATCAGTTCACATGTATAATTGGTTAATTAGTTCATTTATCTCTTTGATTATATGTTGTATGCTTTGATCTCTTGTTTCTCTCTATCTTTGCAGATTTATTTCAGAACATTGCATAGAAGTTGTTAGGAGCGACGAGAGGACATTTACAACATCCAAGAGTGAGTTATCGAAAGATTTGAGGGACTTCATCAATCAGTTCAGTAAGCCAGTAAGATGCCTCTTTCATTCTATTTTCTTTCAAAACAATCATAACTTAGAGAAAGGTAGCAGTTACTATGTGTTTGTTACCATGGTTCTTTGAAGTCTAGGGAGATTTTTGTTGTCTGCAAGAGGGATTTGTCCACATAAAAAATTGGAAACTCCACTAGGGAATCATTTCAATATCTATCTTTTTCCTTGTTTGATATTTTTAACATGCTACACAAGCCTTACTTGAGTGTTTGGAAAGTTTAGAAATTTGGATTTTGGGTTGGATTTGGTTTATTTTTATTTTTTCTTGAATTTCCCCATTGCGCGTACTTTTACTTTAGGCATAGTGTGCATTTCTGTGCACTTACCTCTTAGCAATAGAGCGCATGCACATTGGTTTACTCCAGAGCCTGCGTACATGCCTGGAACTTTTGAAAAACTCACTTTTTTCCTCTTCAAATCCAAATTTTTGTTTTTTCCTGTTGTTTTACACCTACTAGAACCTCCTGTGATTGTTTGTTAGTCTGATTGAATGTTATTTTGGTTTTTTTCTTATGATTGGTCATGTTTTGCAAATTAGGGTTGAGTCCCATATCATGAATGGTTGACCTATCAAAAGAGAGATTTATTGGTCCTGTTGAGTTTATTGCCTAACTTTCTTTTGTCGATTAAATTAGGTTTTAAGTCCAGATTTCTCTTTTGCAAAAGGTTGTTTTGAATGTCAAAGTGAATGATTTACAATATTAGGTTTGGTTTATGAAAGTACTTTGTATGCTATTTTTGTGATGAAAAATGATTTTTGTCTATTTGCTGGAAGTGTTCATGAACTAAATTAGTTACTGCAAGAAACGTTGTAGCATTCAATTAGCGAAAAGTTCATTTTTATTCACCATTGGTTTCTTGTTGCATTGTTCAAATTTTGGATTGCTTGTATGAAAAGAGAGATTTTTGTTTACTTGTATTATTGGGTAGAGTGAAGATTTGAAATTGTTTTCAATATTCAGGTGATATGAAATTGGTTATTTTCATTTCAAGGAAAATGTTATAATGGGATTTTTAGTTTCAATTTATATTTTAGTTGAAAAAGTGAAAAAATCTTTCCCTGCCTTAGATATATTTTCATTGAAGAAAAAATATTATATCATCATTTTCGATTGCGTTAGGATTGTGTCAAGTCATAATTTCATCAAGTTTCACATCCATTACCTTTGCCTAACAATAACTATTAAAATGAACACTAATTAAAATCAATTTAGAAAGTTTAATTCTTATGGCTCTTTTTCACCTATATTAATTTAAGTGTAGGTCTTTGTAATAGGGTAGTGAGTAAAATTTCCAAAGTTGCAGACAAACACTTGAATCTTGTGATAGGGAGATATATCCAATTACTTCTGTTTTTCGTTAGGAAGCTCCCCTCACAGAGGAGTCAAGCACGAGATCATATAAGACCTGGTGAAGTGATCATACCCCTTTCATTGGCTATGTTACAGTGATTTACATGTATTACAATAGTGTCGAAAGGTACTTGGGGTCACTTGAAAGTAAACCTCCAATAACCATGTTGAGGAGCTTTCAAAGGAATTGAGCTTTGTTACTCCGCCCTTGCGTGTACGTCTTATCTACCACTGTCCCCCTGGTAGAATTGTTGTAAGTTTTAACCTTAGTGACCATAATCCTAGGGTTATTACCTAATGTGACGGTAGAGGGAAGGTCTTGCTATACCTGGAACAGGCGTTGACTAGACTCACTTGGACTTTTTGGAGGGTAATCTTCACTCGAGATGGCATAAGTGAAGTTACTTGCACTAGATAATTTCATTAGGGAGGTTGTCAGTGTAACTGGTTCCACTCACTCATATCTATAGCCACTTTTCACTTTAATTTATGCGATGTTGGATTTCATTACTAACTAGTGATTTCATTATGAAAAGCCTGTTTGCATGGTTTGAATCCTTGATTTTTTAGCATGTGTTATTTTTTTGTTTTTAATTTTTAGAGACCTTAGGATTGGATTGTGAATATTTTTTAATTTTGTGATAAATTTCAATCACGGCTGAATCACCAAGACAATCACATAGAATGCGAGGTCAACCTCCTGAATACCACCAAGTCAGTTGGAGAAGATAAAAACGAAAAATTCAAAATCAACAGGATCAAAAGCCTCATACGAATGTGAAACCGAATTGAATCCATCACAAGAAGTAGAATCAGGCTTAGTTCACTCTGATCTAGAGATTACTGAAGTAGTTCAGACAAAATATGACACTAGTGAAGTTTCAAACATTGAACTTACCAAGACAGAGGTAGAAGCACCTGAGTCTAAAATTTTTCAACCTAAATCACCTTCAGTTTTTTTAGCTCCTTCTCCTGAGCCACCTACGCCTTGAAGTAAGATGATAGTAATGACTGAATTACCTCTTTGGTTAATTATCATTGAAGATGTTATTGAAGAAACAGAGACAACTCATTCTCCATTACTGATACTGAAACTTTTGACCCAACAATTCTTGTCTCTCCTTTCCAACCCGAACCTTGTTATTCTACAACTTTGAGTTTTTTAGGTCATAATTTTTCATCAACACACATTCCTTTTTATTCACCAGAAGTAAATTTGTCAAAAATTCCTATTGGGAGTGAACCTATTGATTCATCCATGTTTACCAGCTCCCTAGAATCACTATTTTATGGTGGTCCATCAGTTCCTCCTGTGTACTAATCACTTACTGGGACCTTTTTAGGAGCATCCTCTTATCCCCAACCTTCTACTTGGTCATGATTCTGGTTTATCTACATTTATTGTTAAGATCATGACTTCCATGCATGAATCACTGACAATGCCAGAACAATAAATTCACATGGTTTCTGGTAATTCAAGTAACCCTAACTAGCATTTACTAATAGCCTGAGGGGAAACCACCTTATCCTCCACCTAGTGGAGAACCTTTTGTTGGGAGTCAACCTTTTACCGGAACCTATGGTCAGGTACCTCAACCCAACCTACGTTAGTCTGATGTAAATCAACCTTTATATGGTACTCCGTATCCTAGAACAAACACAATTTGGAAACATGCCATTAATAAAAAATTTGGTCTAGGTGCTCCACAAGTGACACTTTATCAACCTATTTAACCTACTGGACAAACTATTCCTCAAATACCTGTTCTAGGTATTGCGGTACTTTTCCAGTAGCCTGTTGAAGGGATTCCTCCAACAATTTTCCAACAACTTGTTCAAGGAATTCCTCAAATAGGTCCTGTCCAACAACTGATTCAACGACCATTTTAGAGTTCACAACAGACCCCTATTCAAACAACTGTTTCAAATCCGGTTCCAAATTCTTCTCAGCCACTTATTCCAGGAGTATCACAAACAACTATTCTAGTAACCCCTCAAATATTTTTTCCTCAGACTACTTAGGCAATCTTGCAGGCTTCTTCTTATCAAATTATTCCTACCATCCAGTCTATACCATATATTCCTATTGGGAAACTTATTGTCAAAACAATGCAAACACATTTTCAAGGTCAAGTGTATCAGGTTCCACCTTTTCGAGGACAAGCTTTTCAAAGTCTGCCTCTCTAAGGCCAAAGTTTCCAAAACCCACCTTTTCAAGGTCAATTCATTCAAAGCCAACCTGTTCAAAGTAAATTTGTTCAAGGTCAACCTTTGCAAGCACAACCTGTGTAGGAGCAATATTACTTAGGTAAAATGGGTCAAAATCAACCTTTCCAGAGTCAACCATACCTCGATCATACTTATCAAGTCCATATTCAAGATCAACCCGGTATGGTTCACCCTGGTTATCCTGGTGGAATTCCAATTTTGATTGCTCAGGATATTCTAGGATATCCTGGATATCCACCTCGAGGGGTTGGTCTCAACCCGCAAGGTTATAAAAATTTATCGCAAGACCCTAGCCAGTAGTTACCATTTATTTCAACGCTAGATCTACCATACTTATCTCGGTTAACTAATGATCCTCCAATATATTTATTATTATATTTTTTGGCCGACAATTCCTACAAAGTTACCAAGTGACATACCCAATTTTGAAGGTAAATCAGGAGAGGATTCATCCAATCATGTGATGACATATCATCTTTGGTGTGCATCAAATTCTTTTCAATGATTCCATCCATCTACGCATTTTCCAACGAAATTTAATCGGTTGGGAAGCTAAATGGTACATAGAGCTACCTCATGCCTCTTTCCATAACTTTAAATCCCTGGAAAAAAAACATTTTTAACCCACTTTCAGTCACCAATCCATTATGACATTGGTACCGAACTATTGACATATCCATGAGTGGAGATGTAGATGTTGCTTATTCAAAGTTTTCATTCCAGATCAAATTTTAGCTGAATGGCTTACAAAGTCGCTTCTCCCCGTTATCACGAAAGATGTTTCCAAGGGAGGTGTCATCATGGAAGATAGAGTAATTGCTCGTGCCCAGTACTTAGACTTAGTCTACACTCAATCTGGCACTTCGTACAAAAAAAATCCTAAATTTACCTCGCTCTACAGGTGAACCCATTATTACATCTCCTACAGGATCACGATCTAATACTACTGATGGAATTATAGGTTCTGTTAGCCAAAAATCTAAAGGTAAAAATAAAATTCTAAAAATAATTAGACTTTGGCCATACAAGATAAACCATCTGAAAGCCTTCCTTTGGAAACTATTTCCGAGATCAATGTTGTAGAATCATCTACTAGAAAGACAAAATTAACTGGAAATAAAAAGAAGGGGAAGGGTAAATCGAAACAAAATGCTTCTCCAAAAGAGAAACCTACTAAAGCTGAGCCTACTGATGAAAAATTAAAACCTTTCTATCGTTTCCTTATTTGCAATGAGGATCACTATACGAAGGAATGGACACATCGGGTAGAGGTTTCTAAATTCATTAAAGGTTCTCCAACTCCCATTGTTTTGAAGGATCCATTTCCTTCTCAAGACACCAAAATGGTTTCTCATAACACATCTTCTTCTTCCACATCGCAAGATATCCTGATGATTTCTTCGCAAGAAATTCTGGTACCTACGAGATCCAAATATTACGGGTTGAAGCATCCTGTCGAAAATGGAAATGAGGCTAATTCATCTGCTCAACGTTCCAATTTAATTCCTCCTCCTTTTGAACCAATATAGATCAAGAACCCAAATCCTAACATGATGATCCAACCACCTCCTAAAGGTGCTCTTCAAAAATCAGCTTTCAACCCGCATGCTAGAGCAGCACAAAATTACAACATTGTTGAAGACCTGATTATGTCTCCTTTTGCAATGTCAACTTCTGAAGTATTGCAAACATGCTCGCCACAACAATTTTTTTTATTGTCAGCTACAGGGTCTATTGATCCACATTATTATAACTTAATTATATTTGATCTTGAGAATCATATCCCAAGACTCCCTCATCAACTAGCAATCTAGATTCTAGTTTTTGTTAAAACTAGGTGATTATTTCATACAGTTGTTGTTGAAGGAGCTTCTACGTGCATTATGTCAATTGTTTGTTGAAAGGTTTTAGGTTCTCCAACCATTAATCAATCACCTACCACTCTGAAATCCTTTGATGGAAGAGGTTTTCGTCCATATGGGATCTTGAATGATTTTCCCATAGAGATAGACAGAAAAATCATTGCCATCGAAGTTGAAGTTGTGGATGCTCAGTGTTGGGATGGGGTTCCTTGGGTCAGATTGGGGTTAGCAAACCCAAATTTTGTATACAATTTTGTAAAATATGTAAAGTCTTCGCGATATGTAGATGCGGAGTGCGTAGATGAATAAGATTCAAAGGGGCTTAGCCCCCTATTTTGGGTAAAGTTTTGAGATTCAGTTTTGATAGAGAATTGAGAACATTGAAGAGTTCTTGCTGTCTTGGGAAAGAGCTAAGGCAAGAAGGCTCTGCATCCTATTCTTAGATAGAGAAGGGAAGGCTCCTGCAGCTGAGTGCGCAGGAGGCCTAAGTAGAGTCCGCAGCTGAGTGTGCAGACTCCTACAACTATATGCACAGGGTAAGAAGAGTTTGTAATCAGTGAATTGAAGATCAATAAAGACAATTTTCCAAATAATTACTGAGTATTTCCGATTGTATCTGTTTATGTTATATGCTGCTGATGAATGACATGTTTTATGAAATAATGATTGAATGCTATGCAAATTTATTGAATCTATCTTAATAATGTATGAAATGAATGCTTAACCACTTCTGCAAAGTTTCAAATTATTTCTCTTATGTTTTTTGACGAATGAACTAGATCTACGTGAACTCCAATCTAGGGTTACTTTTTGATGTGTGAAAGTAGATAAATCAACTGTTTAAGGTCTGCAAGGACTGATTCTGGACCTACGTGAAGGTATGAAGGCTGCTTTTGCCTAGTGTTGGCTTAGTGGGTCCTGACCCAAGTTCAGAGTTAAGTTTTCCAAACAAATCCTTACGCTACTAGCCCTTTCGGCATCAACCCATGGAGCGCAGATTGAAGTCTCACCTAAAGCAGTATGGGGAGATGTTGGAACCAAGTTTCTACACCCAGAGATGGTTGTGATGTCATTTTATACCCCTAATCTGCCTTCATGTAGATCGGTAAGCCTTTAGGGCTTATCAATATAACTTCCTTTTATCAGCCTTTAGGCCTTCGCGAAGGTCTACGATTGTCTTTCGCAAACCTTAAATAGGTGAATCAACTACTTACATGCCTCTATAATTATACTTAGTTATGTATTTACCCAGATTGACTTAACTATCTGATAACTTTAACATGCATTAAGATATTCTTCGTGTAAATAGATATTATTACTTGTGTTCTTATAACAATGTAAAACATGTAGAATTGCGCATCAATACAATATTAAATCATAACCCAATTATTCATCATAACATAAACGCATTCATTCATAACAAAAGTAAATGGACAAAACATAGATATTTCTAGAATAATATCTTTATTGATACTTCAGTTTTGCTTACAAACTCAAGACTACCCTATGCACTCAGCTGTAGGGGTCCATGCACTTAGCTCTGAAGTCTACTCTAGGCCTTTGTGCACTCAGCTGCAGAGCCTCTCTTCTACTCTAAGACTATGGACCACAAAACATGAACACTGTGGATAATCTGAACTCCATTTAGAAATCACACCACAGTAATCTGCAATCTAAAATACTCTAAGACTCTTCACTCTTTGCTTCTATTGACCCATTAAATTCATTGATCTCTCCCTTTTCTCTACCTTAGACTCTCTAAGACTCTCCTTCTTATACAAATGATCTATTAAAGCCGACACAACTTACATAAAATAAGTGAAAAACCCTTTATGACACTTTACTATCTACGTGCTCTATGAACACAACTTATGGAGACTTTACACTTACATAAAAAAACTTGGGTTTTTTGCCCCAAAACTTGGGCTTTTGCCCCAAAATTGACCCTAGGGAACCCTGTCCCAATAGATCCCCAAGAAAAATATGTTGACTCACCCCCGAGTCACTCTTCTGGTGTTGATATCTTACTGCAGAGACCTCCCAGTTTTCCCTGTGCCACTGCTACCTCAACTGTGATCTGCATCGCTACCTACTTGATCTGCTCCACCAGCTGCTTGGTTGCTGGTCTAGTACTGTATTATTTTTCCTTCTATTGTGTCCTCTGTAGGTTCGCCAACTTCTCCTCAATGGCGAAAGAGATAACATAGGCCTCGTCTAGAAAAGGCCCCAATCTGGCCTTGAGGACTACCTCTTTTGTTTGTGCTGCCTCCACCTGTTAGAGAAAATGCTCTACCTCATGCAGCTTATCCAATCGCTGTGAGATAATGACTTTGTGCGTCATCGCTCTTTCTTCGTCGTACTGGTTCTGCAATTTGCGGGCTTCTGTGTTCAACCTTTGCAAGTTAGGCTCTTCCTACAGAGTCGTAACAACCTCCATAGACTGCTCAAAGAGCGCAGTGCAATCCGCCACCGCAACATCTACTGTAGTGACTCCATCCTTTACAACTGCCTCGCACTGTTCTCTTACCTTTAATGGAGTTGAAGGTTGTGACTTTAACTCAAGCTTTATGATCTTCAGGTTTAGCTCAAACTGAACCTTGGTCGTTTCTATTTTCGCATCGCGCACTCCTGTAGCCAATTTCCTAATCTTGGCCTCCAATGATGCTTCTTCTGGGATGTGCAGTTCAGGAAATATTCTGCATGCTTTGACCACCATGGCTGCAGTTTTCTTATTTTTCTCCTGAACCTTTTTCCATGCTTCTAGTGTGATCGTCTTTTCAACAAACATTTGTTCATTGTTTACTTTTTTCTCACTGATCAAGGTCAGTGTGCGTTGCTCCCAGGCCCTAATTTCTGCAATCACACCTACTTGCAGTGTGTGAAGGAATTCACTGGGGAGCACGGCCAAGTTGAAGCCAAAATTCCTCAAAGCACTAATAGTAGCCTTGTCAGCATCCACCTCCACGCTCAGAGCTCCATTAGGTAGCGCGACCACCCAGAGATCCAAGGATAGAACCAACTCTGCTACTTGAGTGGTCCTCGATGCCAAGCTAGTTGATGCCGCAATGCTCTACCCTGCATCGACCTGGAGTCTAGTTGTTTGGATCTATAACTCGCGTAGACCCATCTGTATGGAGACCAATTTTTTCTTCTATTGCTGCTCAAACTGTTGTCACATCCCTTACCTTATCTCCAATATCCTCCAAGTCAGCCTCCGTTAAGGTGATTGGATTTAGTGAGGACTTGGATACTTTGGTCTTCTTTCAATGTCCCTCCTTTTCCTGTTCCCTATGTCGCTTGATGCGGAAGGGAGTGCTCTATTGATCGTTGTTGCCCTGTTATGATTGTTCGTAATCCTCCATTTGGGGCGAAGGAGATTTCTGACTTCTGTTAGAGCCGCACTCTTCCTGATCTGCTTGCTCCTTTGTAACGTACTCTGCTTCTGCTAAGGGCTTTCCCTCAGTCCCCTTCTTCCTCTTTTCTGCCAACTGTTGAACCTTTAGTCGGGATGTTGGCATTATGATGCATGTGTTGTACTTGATGGCAACCCTCTCATAGAAGATCATCTCACTTGTATACATTCAGATGAATCTATAGAAGAAATATCAGATGTGACAGAGTGCATGGGTTACCAGACAGCAAAAAGGGATCAGATGACAGTTCACAAGTAAGCTTTGCCATCAAGTCCAAAGGGGGAGATTGTTGGCATTATGGCTAAAGTGTTGTCCTTTATGGCAACCCATTCAGGTGATAGATCACAGTACTTCAAGTCAGCAGCAGAGATTGATGATCAGCTATCAAATATTGAAGAAAATAAGGGGTACGCATGTACACCTTACAGAAGGTGCGTACACGCAGGCCGGTGTTACATAAAGTGCGTACATACCCGCAGTTATCCCGTTCAGGAGGTGCGTACCCCCAATTCACTTACTTCAAGGCAGAGAAAAGCACACATGGGGTTTCTTATGTTTAACTCTTGGTATTTAGCTGACGAAATTGTGTTATTATGGTTTTGGCCCGTGGTATTGATCCATGATTTGAGGAAGAGCTTGCCTATATAAAGCAAAGGAGATCATTTGGCTTGAGTATGCTTTTGGGTTGAATATCTTAAGAAGCTAGATCTGAAATTCTAGTGATGGGTTATGAGAGATAGCTAGATCTAAATCAAGGAGAAACATGAGAACTACAAGTCAGATCTACTAATGGGTTGATATCTCCTCGGCGCATGTTCGGATATGTAGATATGACAGTCTCGGTTACTCTTGAAGTCTTGAAATTATCTATACCCAGAGGTACACAGGTCTAGTGAAAGAAAAGTGTCGAGATACGCAGGCACAGAAGCGTTGCAGGTGCGCAGATACGCAGGACCAGAAGCGCTGCAGATGCGGAGGGGCGCACACAATTCATTGGACATAGAGCGTACGTACCCAGGAAGTCTGTGAGGCACAGTGTGCACATACGCAGGGAAGCAGTTGGAAACAGTGCATACTTATACGCAGTTGTTATATGGGTGAAGCTGCGTACTTCTCATGAAATCTACTTAGCTATCTATGTTTATCATTGCTGTGTTCTGGGTTTTGAAGAGATGTCTGATTTCTGGTATTAAGTTCTGATAACAGCAGTGATTGATTAAATGTTTATACATTGATGGATGAATGGATCAGGTTCTTAATGACTCATCTTTATGTAATCTGATGGACTAGATCTAGTTGATGACTCACTTGTATATGTATTGATCTAGTGCTTGGGTATTTCAGAAGATTGTTTATGTGCTTCAATGTTGTTGTTGGGTCCAGTGTGAAAATTGGATGAAACGTGGCCTTTCAGATTATGTGTTGTGTTTCAGTGTATCCAGTATGAAAATTGATGAAATGTGGTACCTGGAGGAGAGAAGATTGTAGGCCGGCGCCTACGTACTAGTACTTAAGCTAGTAAAAAAGCAAAGGGGAATCTTTGGAACATTGTAGCAGGTAGCAGCCTGTGTACTAGTAAATGGATCGGCTAGTACAAGAGAAAAGGGGGTTGTAGCTCCCGTACTGGTATAAGGCTACACAAGTACAAAATATTGTAAAAGGATTTTCTTATTAAGAAGAAGATTGAGATGACTTGCAGCATGTGGTTTTCTCCCGCATTGGGTTTCCACCTTATATCATGGTGTTCATGTGTGTGCCTTATGTGTGATGATCTATTCTATGTTACTGAATCTATTAACTGATAATATGGTTGATAATGTTCTAATGCATTCATTGAAGATCAATTAACTTAATCATAAGAATTTGTGGAAGTAGCATATATAATCAGATTTTGGAAATGAAAAAGTTTTATTAATGTGATAATACTGATTCACCCCCCCTCTCAGTATTATTTCCAACAATAAATACATACCTTTGTCTTTTTTTGTTTCATTGGGATTCTTTTCCTTTGCAAACTGAAGACAAGTTTGGATAACCAAAACAGAAAATATAAAGGTTGTACTTACCTGAGATAGATGAGGGCTTCATAGCAAGGATGTTAGAGAGAATTCTTCATAATGTTTTCATGATCTACATCGCTTTATTGTAAACATTGATCCTTCTAATCATTTGTTCCATGGTGACTTCTACTTATTTATATAAATACACATGTCATATTCACTACTAATTATATATGGACTTCATGAAGGTGATTGTAAGAGGTATTCTTTGTCAGCATATCTTTACCACTACATAAAATGATGTTTTTCATCAATGAAAAAAAGAGATAGTTCCTTCTTAGAGACTGCATATTTTTCTCTTATGGTCATGGAGACTATTGTTAGGCCTTCTCCAACATGATAAAACAAATTGTCTTCAAGGGGTATAGTGAATTTTATTAATTTCATGCAAAGAATTATAATTGTAGACATCCTTCCTGTTTGGTTATCTTGTGTAGATGTCTTAATATATCGACTTCTTTCATAAAAAAAATTCTATATAGAGATATTCAAGAGAGACACTTCTAGATTTTATTGGCTCACTCACATTTATAGGCTTGAGATGTGTATACATATATACTAATCTTGACATTACAATTCTGCATAGAAATTATACTACAAATTTTATCTTCTAATGTGATTGTAGCTAGATGATAGGCCTAATGAGTCTTCACTCTTGGTCTCCTTTATGCTCAAAAATAATGTGGGAAAATATAAGTTCCTATGATTGAATCCTTTCAATATAATTATGCTTAGAATATGGTCTTATGGTGATTGATGTCATTTCTTGTAATCTTCAAAATATTATTGTGCATTTATATTCCTAGAACAAATTGTCTTTACCAGAAAATTTGATGTGACATACTACTATAATATTAGTGAAATACTTGATCAAATATGATTACGTGAAGGAAAGTGATAGGTCAGTTTAGAAAATTCAAATCATTCGGGGGTGAATTCGATGGCGACTGTTAGGGTTTAGGTTGTGAGCTAGGGTTCTACCTGGGCAACGACTGTCACAGGCCTGGAGAACCACAGATCTAGACTGGCAGCACTGTTTCGAAAGGGGCGTTTTCTATCGGACTGGATGGGCACAGAGGGGTCCAGTGGGACCCCTACTTTCAAACAGGTCATCCTGCAGAAACGACTTCAGAACATGAAGGAAGGAGTCAGAATAGAGGGTCAGAATAGTTCACTATTGAACAACAGAAACAAAAAGGAGAAGACACCAATGATGTCTGACAAGACTGTTTTCTCTGCAGAAGTCAGGATCTCAGAGGAACAGGATAGGGGCAGCAATCAAGAGGAAACCGAGGAGAAGTCTCAGCCCTCAGGAAAGAAGGAAGCGGAACCACAAGCAGACAAAGAACAAAAAGACAGTAATAAGAAGCAGCCGGAAAAGGAGGGGGAAACCAACGCGACCCCCAACAAGCATCAGGCCACCAACAGTGCCTGTAAGCCAAAGAAAACTGACAGTTTACGGGTAACAATCTCTGACCCGGAAATCCAAACATATAGGGAGCACATGGCTGAACATGCCATCATCTATAGATTCATGGGAATCTGGCCTACAGAGAGGACTCTCTGCCAATGGATAAGGCAGGTGTGGAAACCTAAAGGAGATGTGCAGTTACATCTAGGAGCAAGAGGTTTTTTCACTGTCGTATTCACTAGCATTAAAGACGAAGACAAGGTTTTCGAGGGTGGCCTGTATTTTCTTGCCTCAGCAGGTTTATACATGAGACCCTGACAGCCGAACTTTGTCCCGGAAAAAGAATCTTTCACTCGAGTCCCAGTATGGATAAGACTCTTTTCTCTCCCGATTGACTACTGGGGGTTGAATGCCTTGAAGCAAATAGGGGACAAGCTTGGAAAGTTTGTCAAAGCATCGGAAGCTACCCTGCAGAAAAGATACACGTCCTGTGCAAGAATCTGTGTCGAAATGGATGTGTCCGGAGCACTTCATGAAGGAATATGGCTGGAGTACAGGGACGAGGAATACTTTCAAGCGTTAGACTATGAGCAAATACCCTTTAGGTGTCGGAAGTGTCATGAGCATGGACATCTGATGAGGGACTGTCCTGTGAACCAAAAGGAAGTAGAAGAAGACAAAACCCAGAACAACAAAGACAAAAATAACTTTATCAAACCAAAGTACAGGAAAAGGGCCTACAGAAGAAGGAGTGTCAAAGGAGACACAAGGAAAAACCTCTTCAACAATCCTTTTGATTAACTGGACCTGGAGACTGACTCAGAGGAAAAAAAGAACCCCACTGATAAAGAAACAGAGCAAGTAGGACAAGAACACCCCCAAGCGGAAGGTAAAGAAATAGGGAATCCTAGCGATGAAGTCCAAATGCAAGACAGAACAGAGGAGTCGGACTACGAAACAGAGATGTTAACCAGTGAAGTGGGAAGTGAAGATCAGGAGCTAGATGAAACACTAGCAATGGCAGGTTTAGACCTATCAGTTCTTGTGGACAAATGGAAAGCCAACGGGATTGAAACAGTTCCAGAGGAAGAGATAAGAACGGTCAAGGACCTCTTCATAGCACGGCAAAAAGACATCATGGAGAAACAGAAGCACAAACTAGGTGTCATTAAAGGAGGCAACCTTCAACACAAAACAGCTCTAGGCAAAATCTCTGGTTCAGTACACAAACGCCGCAGAGGACGCAAACCAAATGGAGAACAATTGCAGGAGCTGGGGGAGATCTTGATCAATGCAGGTCAGATAAAGAAGTTAAGTGAGTACCCGTCCTTCCTAAAATCTAGTTAATCATGAAGATTGTTTCCTGGAACGCAAGAGGGATGAATAGCCAAAATAAACAAAGACTTCTAAAGAGACAGATGGAAAAAAAAATCCAAATATGCTGTTTTTACAAGAGACAAAGTGCAACAAAGATCTCATAGAAAAACTACGAATCAAATTAGGAAGAAATTTTGAAGTTCTAGAGATAGAAAGCAAAGGGTGTGAAGGAGGTTTAACACCCTTCTGGGACACCAGAAGATATCAGGTAGTCGCAGCTGAAGCAAGCAAGAACTACCTGGCCATGGAGATGCTTCTTACAGGTAACTCTTCCTCTTTCCTCTGCATCAATATCTACAGTCCTCAGAGGTTAGATGATAAACTTGTTTTCCTAGAATCCTTGAATAAACTTATGGATAGACACCCAAACGCAAACTTCATCCTGGGAGGGGATTTCAATATGATTACCTCCCTCATGGAGAAAAAAGGAGGGCTCCGGAAGCTAAATAGGGATGGGGAACAATTTAAAGACTTTATTGACAATGCAAGATTAGTAGATGTGTACCCCAAACAAGGTAAATCTACCTGGAACAACAGACGGGGAGGTGAAAATCTGATCTCCTCAAGACTGGACCGCTTTCTTGTCTCAGAGAAGTTATTATTAGATGGAAAAAGTGTGGAGTCAAGCATTCTTCCCAGTGGAGGATCGGACCACTAGCCAATCTCTCTCATAGTCGAGGTTCCAGGAACCCCCAGGAACAAACCCTTCCGGTTCGAAAAGTTCTGGATCGAACACCCCAATTTCCTCACCATGGTGGAAAAATGGTGGGCTGAACCCTTAGCTGAAGAAGGGTCCAAAATGTTCAATTTGCAAAAACGAGTAAAAAACATCAAATTGAAATTAAAAGACTGGAACAAAACAGTTTTTGGGAATATATTTCAGGAAAAAGAAACCATAGAGCAAAAATTGGAACAAATTCATAAGGCTGAGATGGCAGGCAGAAGAGATGAGGACTCATGTGCACAAGAGAAAGAGCTCACTCAACAATGGCACACCAGATGCAAGCAGGAAGAGACATTATGGAAACAGAAATCTCGAGTGCTGTGGCTAAAGGAAGGAGAGCAAAATACTAAATTTTTTCACAGGTCGGCAATAGATTACAGAAATGTTAACAAGATCCTAGAACTGAAGAACAGTGAAGGAGGAATCCTCAGAAATCATAAGGATATCTTGGATCTACTTTCAAATCACTTCAGCAACATAGCGCGAGAACCGGAGGTCAATAGGGAGGCGGCCATTCAAGAAATAACCAATGCCATTCCCAACTCAATCACAGAGGAGCACAATTGGTCCCTAAGGAAAAGGATCACTATGGAAGAGGTGGAGGAAGCAGTCAGGAGTATGCCAAATGACAAAGCACCGGGACCAGATGGATTCACCATCAATTTCTACAAAGTCTGCTGGAAAATTGTCAAGAATGACATTTGGGAGATCGTGGAGGATTCAAGAAGATCTAAAACTATCCTTAAATCACTAAATTCAACTTTTATTACTCTAGTTCCCAAAGTAGAGGAGGCCAACACTCCGGAAAATTTCCGACCAATAGCCCTCTGCAACGTTATATACAAGATCATATCAAAAGTTATCGCCAACAGGCTGAAGATGATCCTCCCGGGCATCATTTCGCAGGAACAGTCCGGCTATGTGGAAGGCAGGCAGATTTTGGACAACATTTTGCTAGCCCAGGAGATGATACACTCTCTCTATTCAAGGAAAGTAGCTGTAATGCTAATGCAGTTGGACCTATCCAAAGCGTATGATAAGGTGAGCTGGACTTACCTGGAAGCTATTTTAAACGCTTTTGGCTTCAGTCAGACGTGGATCAAATGGGTATTAGCACTTATTAAATCCATGAGATATTCTATTCTAGTGAATGGTACTCCCTCCACGCCCTTTAGCCCTTCAAGAGGTATAAGACAAGGGGATCCTCTTTCCCCTTTTCTGTTTGTCATTCTTATGGAAGGCCTAAGCAGATTAATCGCCAAGAGAAAAGAAGACGACCAAATCAAAGGTTTACAGCCTATCAGATCCTGCCCTGCCACCACACATCAACAATTCGTGGATGACACCATGTTACATGGCACCCCCACTGTGAAAGAGGCCACCGCGTACAGAGATATTCTCCATCTCTTTAGCAGAGCCTCGGGTATGGAGATTAACTTCTCCAAATCTACCATCTTTTTTTTCAACACTCATCAAGCTGTTCAATCTCATCTTTCCAGACTGCTGGGGTTCAAAATTGGTTCCTTACCTTCCAGATATCTAGGTGCCCCCCTTACCCTCAAACCTTGGTAAAAGGCTCATTGGGAAAAAATCTTGGCCAATATGGAAAGGAGATGCAAACACTGGACTAACAGAGCTCTGAATTTTGCAGGCAGACTAGTTCTCACAAAAGCAATCCTCCAAGCCATACCCCATTACATGTTCTCGATCCTTCCCGCTCCTAAGGGCATCCTAGATCAAATAAGAAGTATTCAGCGCTCTTTCCTTTGGAGTGGAAACGGTGAGAAGAAGAAGTGGTCGCTGGTGGCCTGGAAAAAACTCTGCAGACCAAAGAACAGGGGAGGCCTGAATCTGGTTGATCCCTCTGTTGTCAACAGAGTCTGCGAAGCCAAAATCTGGTGGAAGTGGATTTCAAACACTACCCTCCCTTGGGCCAATCATTGGAAGGAGAAATACAGGTCGACCGGGTGCAATCTGGATCTCATAAGAATGCAGGAATCCCCCAACGGATCCCCTATATGGAATCACGCTCAAGCTAACAGAAGCATTATCCAGGATCACAGTTTCTGGGAAATTCGGAATGGGACACAAGCTCTCTTCTGGGAGGATGCTTGGCAGCAGTCCCCGAAATTAGAATCCCCTACCCTCCAACCCTTAAAGCTAGCATACCAAACAGAGGGCCATAGCAGAGTCAACCACTACTAGAACTCTTCCAGTGAAGACCCGGAGTGGAGAGAATGGAAAGTTTTCAACCCAGACCAGAATGAAGTGCCTCATGATGTTATCCATGACCTAAACCAACAAATTCGCAAAAGAAAGATCAGAATAGCTGTTGAAAATGACAAGCTCAGATGGGGACCGAAAGGTAATGGGGAATTCTCGCTTAAAGAAGCAAGGAGTATTATCGAACGAGAAGAACAGCCCGATACCGTGCCATGGGCCGACAAAGTTTGGGATAACTTTCAATGGCCGAAAATAAGAACCTTTTTGTGGCTTCTTATGCAGAAGAAGACTCTAACTTGGGAGAACCTGCGGAGAAAAGGATTTCAGGGACCTTCGAAATGCCCCTTGTGCTTGCAGGAGGAGGAAACGATGAATCACCTTTTCAACTCCTGTGAATGGGCATCCCAGTTATGGCTGTGGATGGAAGCAATTATGGAAGACACAGATCGGAACAGGGACTCCATTCAGGATTCTATAACCAATTGGAGGAAAAATTTCTCTAGGATGAACAGCATGGACAGCATTTGGAAATGCACCCCAGGGTTCATTACTTGGACAATATGGAAAGAAAGGAATAGACGAATCTTCACAGAAGAGAACCGTAGTATTGAATGCACAAAAGAATCCATATAAATCAATATCAAACAGCTGGTTCAGGCAAAATGCAAAGTTGATCCAAATGATAAACCAACAGGAAAGGACTTACGCATCTTAAAGAAATTTCAACTGGAAGCCTTCAGTAGTTTCCCCTCCGAAGGAAACAGAGCCCTCACCTCCTCTCAACTTCACAGCTGGCAACTGCCACCGGAAGCTTGCCTCAAATTGAACTTTGATGGAGCTTCGAGGGGTAACCCAGGTATAGCAGGAATCAGAGGAGTCATTCGCAATCACAGAGGAGACATAATCCACATTTTTTGCAGGTCGTTGGGGGAATGCACGAACAATGAAGCAGAATTCGCAGCGATGGAGCAAGGTCTAAAGATTCTCAGGTCCTTCAGACAGGGTAATTTCATAGTGGAGGGGGATTCTTCTTTGGCAATCTCTGTGGCTAATCGCCTTCAAGCAGGAACTCAAACCAGTAAGGTCACCAAACATTGGAGACTGGCGAAGGCTACCGAGAATATAGCGGAATTGATAGCAGATCTGAGAGGCATTGTCTTCCAATCTATTAGAAGAAAGGCAAATGGCCTGGCTGATTTCCTGGCAAACCACGGGGCTGACACACCGCACCTCATCACGAACAGTTGTTGGCAGGACGTAAACTACCCAACCCTCAAGGTGACATGCGCACAGCTGGTGGAAAAGGACAATATCCAAGTCGACTCATCCTAGGGGGTGACGGCCCCAGCACCAGGTACCGGGATGAGAAAATCATCGGCATCAACGATAATCATGACCATAGTGATGGAGTGACAGGACAACTAGGACAGGGAACGTCCTGGCGGCGGCATGCCAGCACAAGAATCGATCATCACAGTTCAACTTATCGAACCAGCTGCAGTGGCATTGACCAATCAGTTACATATGGCAGGAAATCGCATGGCAAGGCACCCAGAGCATTTATGTCAAACCATAAAGAAGTAGAGGGACTTGAAGCTCGGAACAGGAGAAATCAGCAGGTTGAAACACAGAGTACCCCCGCTACTTCCAATCACCGTTATGATCCTTCAACCGTACAGCATACTTGGCATAAAGGCAATCAAGTCATGAGCAGCCACTTCCTCTATGATTCAGCCTGCAACGGCCTCACCTGTGCGAACCTAATTCCCATTTATGGCATCGGTACCCGAAGCTTAAGCGGGATAGCTACCATCCTTAGGCGTTTTCATAAACGGAGACGCTATAAAGCAAGACACCGCAACCCTGTTTATCCCACAACTCATCAAGCAAAGGTTAAGAACAATTCCGCCAACGATAATCGGTGTAGTGGAAGAAGGTATAGCAGGAAAATCATGGATGCGGGTGGCAGTCGCTGCGCTGCAGCGAATCAAGACCTCTATGAAGCAAAGAGAGGGTATGAGACCCAAGCCATTGCCAAGCACAAGTGTAAGGTGGCGGACCTGGAAGACAAGGTAAAACAGGAAGAGAGAGGTCGAACGGAGGAGGAGGTTGCTGCAGAGGTGGATTGGCTGAAAGATCCAGGCACCCCATCTAAGAGGGCTACTCAGTTCGTGTGGACCAAAGCGGAAAGCTGGCGCACAAAGACGCTGATTTCCAAAGCGCTGGAATCCATGGAAAAGGAGCGGCCGAAAATTATCACTGAAGTGAACTTAACCGACGCTCAGATGGCCAAAATCCTTGACTTCAACAACACTCTGGACAGTCGCATCACCAGGGTTCAGGATGCCATCCATGTCGTTGACCGTAAGCTTACTCTGCTAATTAAGCTGCTAAGAGACACCATCAACCAGGGCCCTACTGCCCCTCAGACTTCAAATGCTACGGAGCAGGGCGACAATTTACTGAATGCTATGCAAGCCAGGGTGAACACCCATGTTGCACAAATGGGCCTGGACACCATTGGTTTGTTGGGCAAGCATATCTAGTCTCAGCCCCTGCTCCTCTGCTCTTTTTGTTTTCTTCTTTGTGTCTTCAGTTCCTTATGGCCTTTTCTAGGTTTATCAATGTCAATGTCTCGGTCTGCTATGTCTCGACCCTCGTGATGTCTGCGAATAAGGTCTGCCATTGCCGCCCTGCGTGGTGTGCCTCAGGCAATTTAGTCTTGGTGGTTAGTCGGTCCCAGTTGTCCATCTGCTACAGCAGAAATTTTGTATACTATTTTGTTATATAATATAACTATCTGATTTACACAAAAAAAGATAGGTGAGTTTAGAAGTCTTGACCTTGAATTTCTTTTATGCACAGAATGGGTTTTGGTCCTCTTGAAACAACACAAAACTCGAATTTATGAAACAACACATAATATAGATCTTTTTGGAATGATTTTAAAGCATGCCAAATGTGCTCGAAACTTTGATATATAACCTAGGAAGTTTGGTATAGAGAGAGTTACTTTTCCACCCATTCAAATTCTCTTAATGGATATTAGACTAGGACCTTCTTTGTTCTGCCTTAGTTTACCAAACTATCCTTTCAGTCCTCTAGAACAGAAAATATCTCTGTTATTTGTGTTAGTGTATGTTCCCAGAGTCATTGAGCCTTTAGTTTCATAAATTATATCTAGAGTATTCCTTTTCTTTAAGCTGAAATGATGCCAAAAAGATATTCTTTATGCCATCTTCCCTCTATTCAAAGCCCTAGCTATGACACTTTTTTGAGCAATATAGGGCATTATGAGAGTTAGATTCTTCAATTTGATTTCTCTTATGTTGACATTTACTTGTGAAATGATATGTGGATTATGTTAGTTTTCCTTTCATCAAATAATGCCAACATGAATATTACAAATACAAGAACTCAAGATGTAGGTTCACAAGATGTAGTCTTTCTTATGACTCAAATAGAATTATGAAGACGAACACTAGTTACATTCTTCAACATCCTTTATGTAATATTTTGGTGGGGTTCAAGTGTCTCTTGTGGGGAAGACTTGATGGTTTGGTTGACCACAGTCAAGGAAAACATTTTTCCTTAACAAAACCAAGTTATGCAGGACCAAAAAGAAATAGAATAAAACCAACAATAGAATATGTTTATTACACAATTTTTCTCACTTACTATGCTTTCCATCCTTTGACAAGGGAGTTTAGTTTTGAACTACTCAACTTCATTCTAGAGCTAACTAACATAGTGACTCAAACTTCACTATGCTTTAATAGAATTCCAATATTTCTATATAATGCTATTTCCCCATCCAAAAAAAATCCCATGGATGTCTCATCCATATGTAAAATATATAGGTCTAGCAATCTAACCCCTCACAAAAAAATTAGAAAATATTTCAATACTATTTGTATATAATTTTATTTCCCCATCCAAAAAAATCCCATGGAGGTCTCATCTCTATGTAAAATATATAAGTCTAGCAATCTAACCCCTCAATAAAAAATTATATTTTCTAATTTCCTAAAATTAGTCATTATTAATCACCTAAGTGGCATCCTTTCCTTTTTTTCAATGTAATTTTTAAACAGATGATTATTGCAAATCCCTATGTGTCACCTTTTGAATATTTCCAAATAAACATACTTTATAATTTCCAAATTAAATAATAATATATTAATTTTCACTCCAAAATTTGGTAATTTTTAATTGAATTAATGACAACAAGTCCACTTGCATTTGTACTATTTTAAGTAGAATTGGGAAGGATTAGTGTTGGGGAGTAAGGATTACACACCACTAATGCATTTCCTATATCATAAATATGAAATAATGACTCCATCCCCTTACCCCCATTATTCCTAAGGTGGAGGTATTCAACTCACATATTTTATAAAGTGGGACTATTTCATTACTTGTCCCATTAGATTACTTGTCAACGCTATCATTGTTAATGTCACGGTCAAACAATTTAAGTTAAAGCAAGAAATTCATGATTGTACTTGTCATCTTAAGGAATCAATGATAGGTCTATCAATTCATATTTTCATAGCTTAATATTCTATAATACAACATAGTCCAAAGGTGTTGTTGCTTCCTGCATTATGGTTGTCACATTAACACAAGACCATGTCAATGTACCATTTTCCAAGACACTATCATGTGTGCACATCTATACTTAGAAACTACTTTAACAACTTATAAGGTCACTATGTTAAGTTAGCAATTACCTTCAAGTCATTATTTCTATGTCAAGCTTGATATATCAAGGTCATTGGGTAATAAGTCAAACTGTTAAGTCAATAGTAATGTATCACTGTCATAAAGAGTCAAATTCAAACATCTTATCATAGCATGCTCACTATGTAAACAATATGGTGTTTTTAGCCTTGTTATATTACAATAATGAGTGTAGGAATAAGACATAACTGAGGTCTTAAAAATATGTATGATATATTAGGTTCACCGATTCTAATATTCAATAGACTACAACAATAATTAGGAGTCAAGTTCATGTAATTGTTTTCATATATTGACAAATTTTGGTGAAGATTATCATTTTTTTAACGCACAAAAAGTATGCAATAATTCTATTCTATTTGTCTGTATGTATTTTCTAAGTATGATATGCTTTGTTTGTTTCTAAAAATGTACATGCATGACACAGTAAAATGTTGAAATGTATTGCGACACAAGCCTATCCACTCTACTATAGGAACATATACACATCTCAACATTAGGTTCAATACACTCATTAGGATGATGACTATTGTTACATATTTAGTTTTTATTGAATTTTACATCTGCAGGAGAGAGATAAACTCAAGAATGCACCCATAGACCATATGTCAAAGACTTGATCTAAAGAGGAAACTCATAGAGAGGAAAACCACACAAATACATATTCATTACCATTTCCCAATCCATCGAATACCCATCACTTGAGGCTCTTTAAAATGGAGGCAATATGTCAGTTAAATAACCCTCCTTCACATGAATATCATGTTCCACCATAAACTACTTACAGTAACCTGAACCTTGATTGAAGTAAGGCTAACCTATGAATCACACCTTTACATTTATCTCAGGATCTAGAATTGTTATAATAGCCCACTTACTTGTATCACGTAAAGTCAAGCCTCACGACTTAATTCCATGACACATTACCCATGCCACGCCATACAAAATTTATATTGAGGTCATATGTATTTGGTATAGAAGTCATAATTCTTAGAGAAGACATACCATACAAATTGTATAAACAACCAATGCCGAGACTATGAAAAATTCCATCATAGAGCCAAAAAAAAACTTTATATTGAGGTCATATGTATTTGGTATAGAAACCATAATTCTTAGAGAAAACATACTATATGAGATATATAAATAATCGATATATATATATATATATCTTAAAATTCAAACCTCTATCGAATATTCAACGACACGTTGGTCGTTGAATATTCGATTCCTATCATTTGATGTGCTCATCAGATAATCGATGCTAGAATCGACGGATAGAAGTGTGAGTTCAGATAATCGATGCTAGAATCGAGGGATAGAAGTGTGAGTTGTTTAACTCTCCCATTAGAGAAAAATCTCCTCTGTCAAATACTCAACGTGTCACTTTTGACCAGCAAGAATAAGAGCGATAACACTCTTATCTCAAATCTTTCCTTTAATCTTAATTACCTACTCATAAACGTCGATAAAATACCTATGTGTCAAATATTCGATGGAAAACTGGCACGAGACCTATCGTATATTCGACGTTTGTTCCATCGGATATCGACAATTTGCAGCATTGTAAATCTGACTTCAAAATGTCAGTTTTCTAATGGCGATTTTGGACTTTTTCTTGTGTCAAATAATTGACATATATACCATCGAATATCCGATGGTTATAAACTATCGATTATTTGACAAAATTCCAGCGATGATTTGATGAGAATCAATGTGTTAGATAGCCAATTCCAGTAAGTTGAATATCTTACTGGTAGTCGTTGCATTTTGGTCCCATTTGTATGTAGTGTCTTGTCAAGGTTGTTTTTGTGGACAATGCCTTATTTCGAGGCTTTTGTTTCTTTCTAGGGTTGGTGCATTTCCAACTTTGATTATCAATGTTTCTTGGCTACATATGTTAATGTCTCAGGATATGATGATGAAAGTTTTTGGTGTCAGCAACATCACACCAAGTTTGCATCGTCAATCTTTATTGTTTTTGTATTACTTACTTTCGAAGGTTCTAGGATATATATCTTCTCTTTTTGGTGAATTGATGAATAAAAGTGTAGATGGGTGTTTTTTCACAAAGAACATTATGCAAAATTGGGGCTCAGTATGGAGTAAGTGTAAAACCATCCATTCATCGGTTGTTACTAGCTTCATGGCAGTCTCTAATTTTGGTTTCATGCCATGAACATCATTATTGTAATGGAATCTTACTTAGTCTTTGTAGTCTGCAATATCATATTCATATGAGTTGTTGTTTTATTATTTGATGTAATAACTATCAACTTCTATTTGTAGTTGAATATGAGTTGTTGTTTTATTATCTGATGTACTAAATATCAACTTCTATTTGTAGTTGATGTAATGTTGTTTTAGGGGGTATTTTTGGGGGATATAAGGTTGATTATGATGAACTCATGTAATTCTCTATCTTGATTATAAATATAAAGTGCGCCAATTCCCAAATTTTATAAAATTATATATCTGTTTTATTTGATACATATTTAATAAATATTTTTTAATTATGAATATTATTTTTGCAAAAAAAAAACTTAAAAAAAAATTGTTATTACAATTTATTATAATAAAAAAAAAAATTGGTTGTCATGTAGCATTACAAAAATTATTGATTATATAGATAAAAGAAGTATTTCTTTTATAATTTTTGTTATTTTTAAAAATTATTTTTTACAATATAATGAGTGTCAATGAAAGGTATCCAATTCAATAATATAAATTGGAAAAATATCATTATAATAAAAGGGAAAAAGGTTTAAGATGTTGAAGAGAAGGTATCTATAACCAATATTTGAATATGATTGAAGTGCAAATACTTATTTGTTGAAAGAAAAAGAAATGAGTATCGAAATTCCATCTGAAATTTGAATTAGAACATAAGCATATTTTCGATTGTTGACTTCCAATTATTGAACATTAATGTAACAATAGAACTTCAATTGCTGGAACTCCTAATAATTTTTTTAACATGATCTAGATCAAAACATTGTGCATAATTCTCTTAGCTCAACTTTGGTTATTGTAAAATTTATTGGAATCAAGCTCACTGAAACTTAATTACAAAACCTTATCCTATGCAAAAGTGTGTTAATATCATTTTTCATTTCCTTTGTGTTGAAAAATGCAGTGAGAAAGTCCCAATTCTATTTTTCCTTAATCAAATTGACGACATTAAAAAATCCACATGATTAGACAACCTAGAGGAGTTAGTTGAGGTGACATGGCTCTTGTCACTCACTTGATAACACTCAATTCGAGTTAATGAGAAGAATTTTAGTTTGCGTGTGATGATTCATATTTTATAGGAGTCTAGATAAATTAATTCGAGTTAAGGGCATGAAGTTGAGTTGTATGTAGTGATTCCTAAATTTAAGGAGCCTAGGTTGAGTTAATTTCAGTTGTAATAAGTTAAATTATTACTAACTATTAATAGAAATAGTTGATGGTCAAGTAAATAGTGGCACGTTAGTCTTACAAATAGATCATCTTGTTAACTCATCAACCAAGTAATAATTAGATCATGCAAGAAAAGGATATGTGTTTCATAGTTCCGGTGGAATTTCAAGGCAGTTAACCCATAATTGTAAACTAGTTGTGTATAGGTGTTGCATGAGGTGAGGTGATCAACCATGAGGAATTACATAAAAATTTTGGAGGAAATTAAAAATTAATAAGGCCCTATTTCCTGAGGAATTGCACAAGGAAATAAGGGTTAAAGCAAAGGAAAAAATTGACTAAGCCGTGGTCCGAAATACTTAATGAGAAGAGAGATAGGTTATGCACTTACTGGTTGTGATTAGTTAATAAAACTAGTTTCTTAATAGTGATGGACCCACCAACATTCAAGGGGATCTCCCCAATATGAATTCACAACTAGACCTTGGACGATTTGGAGTATGAGTCCCAACAGTGGGTGGTAATGTAATGCCTTGACTGTGGTAGTGCACAAAGATAAGTATGATGAATTTGGTTGGTAATAAGTGTGTGACCTTGCAGCGAGTCAAGTGAGATGCACGAGGGATATAACACATGTAGGGGAAAAGGAAGTGTGTCTTAGATGCCTATAATAGTGCAAAACCTAAAAGGAACACACGAGCGTAATGACATCACAAGATGGAAAGCAGAATAGTCCGCTATTGGGTGTGGAGCCTGATTATATTTTGTATTCAAAGGGTTCAGCTGAATGTATACCCCAGGAAGACTATACACCCCTCCACACACGGAGGTGCGAGGGCAGCACCCCCGAAGCTAAAAATAGACGTAAAATTTCCTTGTAAAAGTATAGTAATTTCTAGTCAATCTGGGCCGTTCATTAGGCGGATGACCTGACGATAGAAGTTATGTTTAATTTAGGGTTTTTTTTCCCTAGAAGGCAAGCCCTTGCTATATATCAGGGAATTGTATTGCTTCTATGTATATCTGTATTTAGAGTGAGGAAAAGAGAGGAGATTGAGAGCGAAGAGGGAGTTACAACAGACCTGCTGTAGGTTGTATCTCTTTAGTTTGCTGGATAATATAATAAAAGAAGGATTGGCTGTTTCTCCGTGGATGTAGCCCAAACTGGGTGAGCCATGTATATCTGTGTCTCTCTTGTTTTATGTGTTTTCTATGTTTATATTTCTGCAATATTTTATGTGTTCCATTTCTCTGTAATATATAATTTTCTAACATCCACAAACCAAAGTGACGGGTTAATCCAACAACACACCTTCAACCATATTCATACAATTGCAAACAAAATAGTTCATAATAAAATTGTAAGTTAAACAACATACATTGCTAAAGCAACGAGAATAGTCCAACTAAAATAACAACATATTCATGAAAACATGTTGGCTCAGCTATTATTATTCAAAGTGAAAGTTCCATCCATACATACACCATTGACAACCACTAGCCCCTATAGTGGAACATTACAGTCATGAACACCTACTCCTCCAAAGAAGTATACTCACTCTACATTGTGGAGAAGCCAAGGCTCATTGCAATACTCCCAAGCCTTCTCTAAGACTAAGCCTAGCCAAAATCTTGGCTCCAAAAATCCTTGTTCTATGAGTTGTGAGGTTCTATTTATAACAAAGGGTGGGTTGACCTTTGATCTAGGTCCGGGTGTGAAAAAGGACCATTCCAAGACCTTTTACTTTCGTGATGTGTTAAATTTCATATTTAGAAGAACATAGATGAATACATCTGCATGTTGTAAAGAAGAGGAACATGACAATCGTCAACACATGAAAACATAAGTCGTTGATAATGGAGCCCGTCTAAGAGGGACTACATCTTCGGGCCCCAGTGTTAAGATGGTGTAGGACGCCGCATTAAGTGTTGTCAATAATGATGATGTACATAAGAGATGATGTCGCTATCATACAAAGAAAAATCCCTCACGTAGGAGTGGTTCCAAGAGATGTTCCACTACAGGAACTCTGAGTCAAAAGACTCCTATCAATATGACACAAACTCATGCATGATGATAATGAGCATCCCACCGACATCGCATAAAAGGGATCACAATGCAAACATAAATGGTGATAACATGAGTATCCCATCAACATACAAGAAAGGGATCTCGAATAAAACATGACAAATCATGACACAAGTAAGAAAACAAGTACATCACGCTGATGATTCCGCATCACATCAAGTAAGAATCATGAAAACAGGTAAGAAACAAGATCCCACATCAAACATGAAACAGGGATTTGTGAAGCAAAATGCCTGGCAAAATAAGTACATGTACACACTGCATATACCTCACATCGAGGGCCATCTGAAGAAGCAAATGTCAAATTGCTAAAGTCGTTTGTGCCATCAATCTGATGACATCAATCACATGGGAATGATTGCTCACACATGAATGATGACACCTGCAGTCCACTTAGAAAAGTGAATGAAGAATAGAATGAGAAAATGAAAAATCTAAACACACCATCAGATTTGTGGTTCCAAATAGTGCAACATTGACTATTGAATTTCTAAATTATGAGAAATTAAGAATCTGGGGCTCAAGGAATGTTTTAGATTCCCCCTAGATTTCTCAAGGATTATGCTCCATGGGTGGACTGGAAATCTGAAACTCAAAAGGTGAATCTTCCCTCACCATTGTGATCCCTGTGGAAAACCATGAAAAATGACTATAAACTTGACTATATTTCAACATGGAGAAAAATTACCTCCTCGGGAAAATTTTAAGGATCATGGTACCGCTCCTTGTTTCTACAACAATCATTGCTCCACCTCCATACTGAAAAATGGTCGAAAAATTCAAAACTTTGATGGAGAAATAAATAACGCCATTTCATTCGTGGCATTGAGAAGTGTTGAAACCATATAAAATTTGTCAAAATCTGACAAAGTGAAAATTCGGCCCTCCTGCAAAATTCTGCCTCGAACTATGTGCACTTCCCCCTCTCCACTGGGCACACTGACAAACTGTGTTTAAATAAAATTTTGCTTGTGGATTTTCCAAAGTTAGTGGTTGGCTAAGTTGGTTAAGGAGTCCGGTTAATAGGGAGGAGGTCGAGCGGTCAAACCCCGCCTCCTTCTTTTTTATACAATGAATCCTTTTTTTTTTCTTTTAATTTTACAAACATTTTTTTTTTTTAAATTAAAGTTTGGTTGGGCCCAGCCTACCTTAGGCGGCCTACCCACTGTACCCACCCCCGTTAGACTTTCCTTAAATGATGGTGTTTTTTTTGGGTTGGGTCCGTGCCCCAAGGGCCATCCCACCCAACCCCCTCGTATATGGAGCCATGGAAAGTTCCGTGGATTGTTATGAAGGTTGTGGCTCCATGGGAGGGGCTGGGGGTTGTGGCCTGCCCCTCCAACTTATATTTTTATGGTTATGTTCAGATGGGATTTGTGGTGGCAGGTTTGGTAGCTCACCACCCCCTTTTTTATATATTTTTTGTTATATTAAAACAAAGTGGGCATTTTTTTGGAAACTCGGTTTTGGACCCAAGGAATTCTTTTAATGAGGCAAAAAAATTTCCCAGAATCTGGCCAGAGTTAGCTGAATTCCATCCCCCGAGAAAAGTCCAAATTGTGCCTTCATTAATCCTGCCTGATTATCAAAAAGTCAAGCCAACTTTGACTGCCTCTATCTCCTTCATCTATACTCAGATTGGAGTGTTGTTCACACCGTTGGAATCAGGGAGATGAGCACTTCGATCTAATGTCAAGTTCATCATCTTTATACCACTCTGGGTTTTGAGCTTTTTCCATGGCACTGGTGTCTAAAGATCCACCTGGATCAATCCTCCCTACTGAGGAGATTTTGGTCCTCCAAAAGCATGAAAAATAATCTCCAACTTTGTTGTACCTTATCTGCATCACAAGGATCTTGTAGGTCTCACTTCCATATCCTTCACCTTTGTTCTTGGGAGCCTTAAGTGACGAGCCGACACCTGCTACATCTGCAACCTGTAGTACATTGTTTCGAAAATTACATGCTTGAATTTCATGAGTAACTAATGACCCAAGCATCCCACACTTGCCACGAGTCTATAACACATACTCGGTGGTCAAATTTAAATTAGGATGGATACAATACCCCAGTTGTGGACACAAGGCCAACATATCATTGTTACTTCAACAAGTGATGGAAAACACATCATCATTGCAACACATGATTTACAAACATAAGGCCAAACACTATTGTTTTTCTTTTACAAGTGATGGAAACACAAAATCACTTTTAGAGTTTAAAATGTGACTCAAAATAAGACCAAACATCATTGTTTCTTAACAAGTTATGGAAACACATCATCACTTTTAGATTTTAAAATGCAACAAATGATTTACAAAAGCACGACCATGACAAGCTAACATGTGTAGAAACTATTTTTCACTTATCAAGGTGAATGGGTCACCTCCTTGGGGTGGTTTTCCTTATCGAACAACTACTTCATTAGGTTCATGCACCAACACTTTGTATTTAAGGCGCTGCTCTTGATGGAGCCTCTAACAAGTGGCTCTTTGATGACCATTTTTGTCGCAATGACTACAATAGGTTTTCTCCTCCATATTTTCTTACCATGTTTCTTTATCTGTTGTTGAGAGAATATTTCACACCTCATCCTTTTGTGTGTTGCCATTATTTTCCAACACTTAGAAAATGTATCGTTATGTAAGACACAAAAGGTACATGTTTTTCGATTCCATGATTTACGTTCATCATTAACAACATGATTATAATCGAAATGAACATTCAAATCTTGAAATTGGTAATACCTTTCCTTGCCATCTCTGGTGTAAGTACGGCGATAAGAGATTGCCTTAGCTCTTTCCTTGCAATGGGCACTGCAATGGGATGATGGGGATGTGTTCCCATCATTCTCTTTCCTCAATGATTTTGTCTCGGAAGCATGTGACACCCTTGAGCATTATCCTTTGGTGTATCTAAATCCTGCAAATTGAGATCTCTGCACAACCTCCAATGGTTGAGTTATGCCTTGGTTATTAACACCAAGTTCTTCTTCCTTCTCGTGCCTTGTAAGGAGGCTCATGTTTGTCCCTATAATTGGGATCTCCAAATATCCAATAGAAATCATACTATGTGAAGACAAAAATGAAATGAAATCAACATCTTTTACCTCCTCTTTCAATTTGGAAAGAACTAATGATGGTTTCTCATCGTCTGTTGTTGGTGGTTCGCTAGTTGTCTCGGCGCATTCCCCAACTTCCTTTCTGACATACCCAGGTCCTGTTTGACAGGGTAATTCCTCCACTTTGATGGGGTTGACAATGCCTTGGTCATTAATGCCCAAGACATTCCTTCATAGCCCATTTTCTTCAACATTTTGGAGCCAATTCCTATGGTATGATTTTAAAAAACAACGAAATCATCATCAGGAAACATACATGAATTTAGAGAATTACATTTTACCTCACATGGGTCACGTTGCAGCTTTTCCAAGGCCTCGTCCTTTGCTTGCAGCTATCATAGAAAACTATCTTTCTCCTCTTTCTCTCCATGTAGAAGCATCTTCAGTTCAACGTTCTCTATTTGAAGGTGTTGGTTGTTGTGCTTCAGTTCTTCCTGGGCCTCTTCCGTGGCTCACAACTAAAGCTGCAATCATTCCTTTTCCTCTGTCTCTTTCTGTATATTTTCATACATGATTTCCACCCTTTTGGAAATTTTGAGCATCGTCCTGTACATCGCTTTTTCATCCTCTCTCACTACATGTTCCATTGTTCACACTTGCAACTCACATCAATGCAAAGACTGCTCTGATACCACTTGATCCAAGTCCTAGCGTGAAAAAGGACCCTTCAAAGTCCTTTTACTTTCGTGATGTGTTAAATTTGATATTAAAAGAACATATATGAATACATCTACATGTTGTAAAGAAGAGGAACATGACAATCATCAACACATGAAAACATAAGTCATTGATAACGGAGTTCTTCCAAGAGGGACTACGTCTCTGGGCCTCAATGTGAAGATGGTGTAGGCTGCTACATTAAGTGTTGTTAATATTGATGATGTACATAAGAGATGATTTCACTACCATACAAGGAAAATTCCCTCATGTAGGAGTGGCTCCAAGAGATGTTCGACTAAGTCTCAGTCAAAACACTCCTATCAGTATGACACAAACTCATGCATGATGATAATGAGCATCACGCTGACATGGCATAAAATGGATCACAATGCAAACGTACATGGTGACAACATGAGTATCCCATCAACATACAAGAAAGGGATCTCGAATAAAACATGACGAATCATGACACAAGTAAGAAAACAAGTACATCACACCGATGATTCTGCATCACATCAAGTAGGAATCATGAAAATGAGTAAGAAACAAGACCCCACGTCACACATCAAGTAGGGATACGTGCAACAAAATGCATGGCAAAAGAAGTACATGTACACACTACATATACCTCACATCTAGGGCCATTTGAAGAAGCGGATGTCAAGCTGTTGAAGATGTTCATGCCATCAATCTCACGGCATCAATCACATGGGAATGGTTGCTTACACATGAATGCTGACACTTGCACTCCACTTAGAAAAGTGGTTGAAGAATAGAATGAGTAAATGAAAAATATGAACACACCATCAAATGGGTGGCATCAAATAGAGCAAAATCGACTATCGAATTTCTAAATTATGAGAAATTGAGAATTTGGGGCTCAAGGAATCTTTTAGATTTCCCCTAGATTCCTCAAAGATTCTTCTCTACTGGTGGACTAGAAATTTGCAACTCAAAAGGTGAATCCGCCCTCGCCATTGTGATCCCTGCAGAAAACCATGAAAAATGATTGTAAACTTGACTATATTCTCACATGGAGAAAAATTACCTCCTCGGGGAAATTTCAAGGATCATGGTTTTGCTCCCTGTTTCTACAATAGTCATGGTTCCACATACATACTGAAAAATGACCAAAAAATTTAGAACTCTAATGGAGAAACGGATGACGCCATTGTGTTCGTGGTGCCGAGAGGTGTTGAAACCATATAAAATTTGTCAAAATCTGACAAAGTGAAAATTTAACCCTCCTGTAAAATTTTGCCTCGAACTGCGTGCATTTCCCCGTCTCCCCTGGGCTCACTGACAAACTGTGTTTAAATAAAATTTCACCAGTGGATTTTCCCAAGTTGGCAGTTGGCTAAGTTGTTTAAGGAGTCTAGTTAATAGGGAGGAGGTCGGGCGGTCAAACTGTACCTCCTCATTTTTATACATCGAATCCTTTTTTAAAATTTTACAAACCAATTTTTTTTAAATTAAAGTTTGGTTGGGTCGGGTCTGCCCACCATACCCACCTCCATTGGTATTTCATTAAATGATGGTGTTTTTTGTGGGTTGGGTCTGTGCCCCAAGGGTTGGCCCACCCAAGCCCCTCGTATATGGAGCCATCGAAAGTTATGTGGATTGTTATGAAGGTTGTGGTTCCGTGGGAGGGACTAGGGGTCATGGCTCATCCCTCCACCATATATTTTTATGGTTATGTGCAGATGGGAGTTGGGGTTGTGGGGTTCGTGGCCTACCACCCCCTTTTTTTATATATTTTTTGTTATATTAAAACAAAGTGGGCATTTTTTTTGGAAATTTGGTTTTGGACCCAAGGAGTCTGTTTAACGAGGAAACAATTTTGTCTGAATTTTGGCTAGAGTTGGCCAGATTTTGATCACCAGGAAAAGTCCATATTGTGCCTTTATTAATCCTGCCGAGTCATAAAAAATTCAACCCAAATTTGATTACCTCTATCTCCTTCATCTAGAGTTGGATTGGAGTGTCATTTGCACTGTTGTAATCAAGGCGATGAGCACTTCGATCTGATGTCAAGTTAAAAATCTTTCCACCACTTTGGATTTTGAGCTTTTTCCATGCCAATAGTCTCTAAAGATCCACTTGGATCACCATTGACATTCCCCTTTGACTCTTTGACTACCCTCAGGGCTTTCCAACCTCTTTACAAATAACTCATTACATTTCATAGTGTATATTGGGTCTCTGTTTTGATACCTTTAATGCCCTTAATTGTCCACTATTTTTGACCTATTTTTCCTCGAATCAATTTACTATTTTCCTATCTTCTTCAAGCATATTCCCTTTAGCCTTATTATGTCTACATGAGTTAAATTATATTTCAAAATGCAATTTCTATGTTTTCTTGTAGTATAAATAACATTATTTGATCTTTTGTACACTGGTTCCTTGAATTGGCTCACATAGATGTTTAGACTTTCACTCCTACTTATCGGGTACTAGCTCAACTATCTGGTCTCGTGCTCCCCACTTATCTAGAACCAATGTAGTATTCTAGTACTCATGTTCGTATTTTTCAAGCACCAATACTCATAATCCAGTACTCAGGTCCTCTTCCAACACTTGTGCGCCCATACGACACCTAATCAATGGCTTGTGGTTTTTTCTTGTTCACCAAACTCATGCACCCATCCGACACCAACAATGAAATTGTGTGATTCTGGCACCCACCCTCCAACATTGTGTGATTCTGGTACTGGTATTCCACTGTGTGATTCTGGTACAAGATTTTATTTCTAGAATTGGTGATTCAACAAAACATCTTCGATGAGCCCAAGATAATTGTTGAAGGCTTCCTCTTTCCATATCAAATTGAGAATTTTCTTCCTCCTCATGCACTTTGTGTCGTGAGGATGAAGCTTAATATGTAATTTAAGTTCAAATCTAATGATTTGGTGTTATCTCATGTGAATTTGATTGTAATGACCATTTTCTCTATTAGAGAAAGACCTGTAGATGACAATAGTTATATTAGAGTTGGAGAGAGTGAGAGAGTTAGAGAATGCAAGTTAACTAAAATAGATAAATAAAGACATAGTAATCTGAGATCTACACAATATTGTAATGAGGTTGGACTTATGAATTTGTAATCTTCCTTTTTAATTAATGATATGAGCATCGAGTGTTAAGTTCAATGCGTTAATTCATTTCTTAGTTCTCTGAGTTTTCAAGCTTTTCTTGCTAGCTCAACAAGGGCCCATTGAACCCATCAAGGAAAGTTATTATTTTAAGTTATTATATAGTTTTAGTATTTTCAGTTATTTTATGAGTGACAATTTCTTAGTTTATGTGGATGAAAATTGTGTTTCTTAAGTTACAAATTCAATTATTGATTGCTATCTTGTAGCACAGGAAATCCAAGATATCAAATCTCACCATTCACCTACATGAACCAATAGTGAAGACTCTTATCACATATTTCCTCTACTGATTCTGGTTGCCTTGTTTAACAATTGAATGTAGTGAATTGCTTTGGTTAAGACTAGTAGTTATAGTAAACATAGTTGAATTCATCTTTCCATTTCATGAGACTATAAATGAAGAAACTCGTTAACTGATTAAAATATTAAGTTCGTAGTATTTGAAGTCTGCTCTTTTATTTTTGTGATGAAATGGAATTAAAATTTGTAGAATGAAGTGTTAATTTAAATACTCCGTAAATAGACTATACTCAGGAGACATAGGAAATTATCTATTGTCGGCACATATAGTGCATTAGCTCTACTAATTACGATTCCCTAGTTGATAATTAAGTATTGTGGAAAAATCTATATATATTATTCATATAATGGCCCCAACATTTTTGGCGCCATTTCTGGGGTGTTGTAAATGGAAATACAAGAGGTAAGAACCTATGCATCCACTTTGGTGGGGTCGCTCCAAAGTTAAGTTGTCCTCTCTTTTGGTAAGTAGTTAAATTTTGATGTTTTCTTTTTATGAAAAGAATTACAGATAGGAAGGGTAGGTTTATTTCATCTACATTCTCATAAAATATATATGGTCCTAAAATTGTGACCCTGACTAATTCTGATAGCCATTATGCAAGGAAAAAACTAAAGGAGGAAAGTCTCATGACAGTAGCATAGGAGACATCAACATACATCAAGACAGTGGTAGAGGAAGTGAGGACTGTAGTGGGGATAGTACCTTGGAATATTGCAGATAACCCAGTGGCTGAAACATCATCTTATGCAAGTTAGACATCTCCAATGACCAAAAAGATCAAAGTGTGGGAAGGAACAATGGAAGGAGAAGGTGAAAGGGTTGACAACCCAAAAAAAAATGAACCAAAAACATTCAGATTTCCAATCCTTGACATTACAAGGAATGTTACTATGAATAAAATTCCTTTGTCACCATTACCTCATTTCAACAGTATTGACATCCGAGGGTCATGATTCATTTTTATTTTTATTTTCTATATTATGTAGAAGCTATAAATATACGGATAATGCTAAACATTTGAAACTTTTCCCAACTTCATTGAAAAACTCTGCATTAAGATGGTTCATGAGTCTAGGGGAACACACTATTACATCTTGGGATGATATGAAATCATCCTTTCTACAAAAATACCAAGACTACTATAGACATGTTGAAGGCTGGAACTTGACTACCCCAACATTAGGGTACATCACTCGGTCGACAACTTAAAGAAACCCTGTTTCTATTGAAATTGGTGGGTCCGACTAGATATTAAGGGACCAATTTCCCGTTTTATGGATACTTAATATAGTAACAGAATGAAAAACTGAAGAAATTATTTTATAGTTAATGGTACAGTTATTGAATAAACTTATTCTAATTATTTCTCGGGATAGTACACCTTCAGACTTGATTCAAAGAAGGATTTCACAAAGTAAATAATGATAAAGATTATTTAATATTTTAGTGAATAGAAATCATATATGATAAACTAAATTAATTAATAAGTTAATTAATTTAGTTATTTAAAACTCAATCACATAAAAATATCTCGTTATCTCATATATAATCACAAATCATCCAATCCTGCAACTCAATAGTGATAATGACTTATTGTTTTCAAATAATTTGTATAACGAAATAACACATAATAGATTCACTATCCAAATCCAAAATACATAATGATATCATAAAGATAATAGTACCTAATGTATGATCACTTTTCTTATTAAAAAGATAGATTTCAGGCTAATCTTCTAAATTAGATAACTCTGAATCAAAGAATAGTGTAAGTTCAAAAGTTGTCCTCTCAAAATTTTGGACCCCTTTTTAAATGTATGAAAGGGGTTTAAATAACCTATTAATATTACAAAAATAGTAAAAATTAAAATAAAAGTCTTCAAATAATATTTAACAAACTAAGCTAAGATAAAGGATGAATAAATTTGTGATATGTTGCAACAAGAACTCATGACTGTGCTCTAGATTGATTCTCCATCTTCTCTTCGAGATTGTATATGTTCGTGAGTAGCTTTAGCGAGGGGCGATGTATCGGCTGCATGCGCATTTGTCCCGTAAACACTGCATCATTAAGTGTTGGAATAAACTGTATTGTTGCATTTGAGAGACACCTTAGCATGAGGCATTGACTATGAGGCTTCACCAGAAAATGCTAATAACTTTCAAGGTTCACTTGTGAAAAAATCTAAATGTATTGAACCTTCTTTTTAGATGCTTCTTGCCAAGATTGTTTCAAAGCTGTGAAATCTGGAAATGTGTCCTTTAGGTATTCCTAAATTAGCTTGGCTTACAATAAGGTATCTATGATGTATTCAGCTATTATCCATCTCTCCCCATTTCATTTTAATACCCTAGTCACCAAGCACGATATCCTTCTGTGGTTCTTCAATTCAAGGAAGATTATGTGATCTTCCCTGAGCACTGTCTTGCCAATCTATATACTCAGAGATTTTCTCATCTATATCTTCATAAAATTTACTCAAATCAGATAGTTGATTTACTAAAGAATCATTGGTCTTTGACAAGTCATGAATTAAGGCTAATCTGTGACAGAAGACAACTTGCTACTTTGTTAAGAGTATTTCGAATTTTGATGCTTCCTTGCGGAATTCATTTATATCTAGATTTTCTCTTAGCTGGTCTATTCTTTGTTACATCTATAGTATTTGTTCATCCTTCTCCTTCACTCCAGCTTCAAATTGTACCTTTAAATAATTAAAGATCATTTGAAGCTTGGTAAGATTTGCTTGCCACTGTTGCTCAATTGATTTCTTTTCTATCTAAAAAAATTGGTTCTAATTGGTTAATCCTTTGATCCTTTTCCTTCATTATCAATTCTATCTTTGTAGCTTTGTCTATGGTAGCGCTAGCATACAATGTTATGAACTAAGGTCATCTGTTTAATTCCTCGTCTCGGGTTGTTTTAGTTCCTTTCAAAAGAACTTGAAAATGAGTCTCATTTGTAACTAGTGCTTGTGATTGTTCTATTTTATTTTCTTCCTTGACCTGCTCATTACTGCTTTATTCTTTGGATAATAAAATACTTCCAAAGGCAACATTTCTTCAATCTTAAGGAGTATCTTGGCAGTAGGAAAGGAAAGAATTAACTCCATATCATTAGAAATAGTTTATTGATTGAAAATATCAACATTGTTTAGAGAATTTTCGGCGAAATCACATGAACCACACTTGTCCTGACGATGAACCACACTGGTTGGTTCGAAACGCGTCGACAAAATAATATTCATGTGATTTCGCCGAAAATTCTCTAAACAATGTTATGGATCACAGAAGTCTAAATTCCTTAATATCAACATTAATATTATTGGTAGGATTTTTAGGAATAATATCCTCTTGGGAAGCGTAAATAATAAAAAAAGGTTATCCCTATAGTCTCTAAAACCTTCGATGTCTCTTTGCTGACTATAACATGCTCTGCTTGTATATCGGTCGAGACATTTGTAACCCAGGATTATTTTGTTGTTAAAAGACCATTGAAATCAGCCCATACTTCATCCATTTTTTTCCTCTTTGATCTCTCTTGCTTTCTCAACAACTATAATAGTTGTTTCATGGACTTGGGGAGTAATTGGATCTTTTGAAGAGGAAGTTGATGCATATGGAGTTTCTGAATTCTATCTGAATTTATTTATCATCGATTTAGGCAAATGGGTTATTCTTCATTGATGATATTGATTGAATCTAATCAATTTGTCAAGACTTACAAGATTTGTTGCAAATTTCTCTATCATATAATAATCTGGAACCATTTTAAACAAATTATCAAGTTTTTCCATTTCATTTAAAAATGGTTTGAGCTTAGCCTATGTTGTAACACATTTCTCTACACCACACAGGTCATATGCTCTATTTAATATGGTTGGAAAATTAAAGGCTCTTAATTGGTCAATTTCAATTGAAGAATGTTTGAAATTTTAGAAGGCATAGTTACCACAAGAAATGTGAAAACATGGCTAGGTGAATTTTTTGGCATCTTTAAGTACCTTAGTTAAGTCGTTACCAACTGTTTGATAAGCGACATCCTTGGCCAACAAATTTTTTGTGACAAAAAGGGCCAAAACATGAGGATGGGAAAGGCTACAAGAAACATGAATGTAGGTAAATGATTCCCCAAACCACTGTCCTATAGGCTTTAGGTTTTTATTGGCTTCTGCAGTAAGTCTAGGGGATTTTTTGCGAAAGACTTCTTCATGGATAGGGAGCATGACTTCATGACATATTCTGTAGAAGTGAGAATGGTATTTCGATTACCAAAGGATATAAGGATAGAAAAAAAAGTAGGGCTAGAAAATTTGTTTGTCTATTTCCATCCAAGAGATGGAAAATCATAAGAAAAATAAATTGCTTCCATGACATAGGCGTTCATAAACAAAGGAGGAGTCGTTATTTCAAGAAAATTTCTCTTTTTTCTATAATTGTGGATTTGGCTGGTCAATGTGTTGGATAATATAATCACCCAATCCATGATATAGCCATCAGTAGAGGCTTATATCAATGGCACTCATTCTTCAGAGAATTTCTACGTATTTTGATAACCATAGAGGCGACATATAATAGCAGCAACATGAGAGAAAGAGTCAAAAATGGAGGCTAATGAATACATACCCCTGTCCTCTCACTTGTTTTTGTTAGTGTCCCTTCACCATTGTTTGATCAGGTCCAAAGGGTCCATATTCTCTTGCATGAATTTAGATGAATTGTGTATCATACCTCTTCTGAGGTGGAAGTAGATGATAATTTTTCCTTAAATCCTTAACTTTAAAAGACCCAATAACTATCTTCCTCAACATTATAAACGTTTTATATAATGTATAATCGGTCGACAATCCATCTCACCATATGTGTATATGGTAGAATTTTAGGGCGAACAACAATTCAATGAATAAATGAATTGGCCAAATCATTCCATGCGACACCATTACTTGTAGAAGAATCATCAACAATAGTTGTCTGTTTCATAATTATCCTCAAATTTTCATCCTCAAACAGTTTGTATATCACCTCCTAGGAGGTGGAACCTACGTCTGGAGTGCATGTAGTATCTATAAACAATGGAGATATCTCACACACTTCTTCAGGTGGAAAGACTTGTTCTTCCTTTGTTACAGATTTCCTCCTTTCCTTGATTATTCTTGACATGTCCTTTCATTTCTATTTATTAGAATTTACCTATAAAGAAGCCAACTAAGATAAGCAACAAGAGATTCGAAGGATGAAAATAGTCATATCAATTCAATGCAAGTTATATGGAAATCCTTTCACATTAACTAAAACTTATTATGAATCAACAAAAACCTTGAAATTAGAACTATGCAGAGTGGTCATTTAATTTCCAAATGTTCGTTCATATGATATTGAAACTTGTAATTATATCGGAAAATCTTTTATCGGCATGTGGTATCAGGTGACATTACACAGTTTAGCAGTCTACGATTTCTACAAAAGTATATAGGTGCAAGATTGATATTAGTGAAATACTGGAGTTTAACATAACACGATATTGGCATCCATCAATTGACGAAATGTGATATTGGCTCTTAACAGAATGCAATATCGGCTCAGTATTTCGCAATTCGTCTTATTGCAATTTCATATTTCGCAATTTCGCATTTCACAATTTCACAATTCCACATTTCGTAATTTCACAATCTAACTTTGCGGTTGTCCTATGAAATTTCCGACACTATGCATATCGTTTTCTAAACCTACTCTTTTATAGTTTTTCATTAATTACGTGGTTCATTTAGACTTGTAATTCATTTTTTTTTAACTACAAAAGGGTTCCTAAAAGGTTTTATGACCTTATTCATAAACTTTCTTGTTTTATTAAAAAATCAAAGAGTAAAAATGAAACTTATTTTATTTTGTGTAATCAAAGAAGGATTCTATCCTAAAAATATTAAAGGGTTTGCATTATTCTTTCTCCTAAGTCTAAAGATAATGGGGGTTGTTGAGTACTAGAACAATTGAATAAACACTGGACAAAACAATTAATCTGTGTAAAATGTCAATCCTTATTAAGAAATTTCTTTAGGAAGTTTAAAAATGATTGAAATCTAGATCGATATAGATAAACTTGCGATGAAATAATTCATCTTATCATAAATCTTCTCAAGGTTTGTGATAGATGAAAAGATTTTTGTGTAAATCAGTAGCTAATAGGTTGAAAATATAAAGTAAAAACTATTAGAATAATACCATTTTGAATAAACTTATTAGTCATTGTTAGAGCCACTGTTGCCAACAAGTGTTCATAGTCTTGGCAGGGTTACCATTTAACCAAATTGAACCAGTATCACATCCATATTATAATAACATTCTATAGAGGAAATGAATATCCTTTTTTCTTTTTATTTTTATTTATCATTTTTTTTGCTTAAAATTCATTACCCTGGTTTGGTAGCCAGAACATGATAATTCTAGTCACAAGTTGTAATAAAATTGAACAAGTTGACTCATGATGATATTTTTTGTCTCAATGTCTAGTGACTAAGAGCCACTATCTTGGTTTGGTTGCCAATATTGATAATTTAAATCTTATTATTTTCCTATGATCATGGTAAGCAGTCTCCTGATGAGACCTCTTAACTTTTAAGTTCTTTTGTATTTTAAAATTACACTCTATTTTTTTCTTTTAAATAAATGGATGGGGAGCTTTAATTTACTATTTATGAGTCTTGGATGAACTCTTTAAGTAAAATATGTTAAATTCTTCATAGTAATTTCTTCCTCTATAAAGATCACTTTTCAAAACAAATTCACAAGAAATACTTTTTTTTAAAGACTTCCAAACCAATATATTTTGCAAATAAATGATTATATTATTTCAAAGATTTAAAATAGATTCAAGACTTAGATTCCAATACAACATTTTTCTTTCTAAATTGTCCCTTCAATCCATTTAACAATTCAAAATTAAAGAGAAACTTCCAATGTGTTTTTCAAAAGTGTAGTACTTTAAGTAACAAAAGGAAATGATATATAAAAATATTTACATAGTGTACAAAAGAAATTACGTTCCTTCAAGAAAAATATTTTTTGAGTATAATTCCATTAATAGGAAGAACCTCCTTCTTCCCTTGTAAATCTCGCAAAATGAAAGTTGATGGAACTATCTTTTCAAAAATATGAAAGGGGCCGAGCCAAAGTTTTGAAATTTTGTATGTTTTCTTTTTTCCACATGCACTTTATCCCATTTCAAAACTAAGTCTTCGATTTCAAAAATATTATATTTTACTGAATTGACATCAAATGAATCTTTGACCAATTTGTGATGGTGAACATGGACTAGCTTAGCTTTAGTTATTTCTTTTTCCAGCTTTAAGATTTGAAACATCCATAACTGTAATGTTGAAGAAGGTTTTTCTTCAATAAATTGAACCAGGGATGATGAGTGGATAGCTAGATTTGGAGGTAGGATAGCTTCTTTCCTGTATGCCAACTAAAAAGGAGAAGTACCTATTGAGGTTTTCTCGGTTATTCTGTCAGACCATAAAGAAACTATTAAATCTTTGTTCAGGTTCTTTTGATTTTGGTCGATAGTTTGTTTGATGATTCTTATAAGATTTTTATTAGTGGATTTCGCTAAGCCATTTCCATGAGGGTAATAATTTGTAGAATACTTAAGTTTAAGAGCTCTCTTTAAGGAAAATGTAGTCACTGCATTTCCAAAAAAATAAGAAGTGTTGTAAAAAATAACAGCATGAGGGATACCAAACCTGGTAATAATAAATTGATCAATGAATTCAATGATTCTCCTAGAATTAGCTAGCTTCAGAGGTATTACCTCTACCCATTTCGTAAAATAATTTGTTGCAGTCAAAATGTAGCTATGTTGTTTCGAAGAATGAGGAATGATCTCACCTATTTTATCCAATCCCCATTTCTCGAAAGGTTGTTCGATGTCGACTGGTTGTAATGGCATGGAAGGTTTCCTCTGTCTTCCTAAAGAAGTTTGAGAAATTTTTCATCTTCTTACATACATGTGGGTATCTTTGAATAAATTTGGCCAGTAATATCCAGCATGCAGAATTTTGTGATTCATTGTATCTCCATATAATGTCCACCTGTTGGTCCATCATGTAGTTCCTATAAGACTTCTTCTTCTTTAGTTTTTTCCAAATATATTAATAAAACAAAATCATAATTTTTTCTAAATAATACATCATTGTTGAATTGATATTGATTGGATTTCAATCTACAATATCTCTTTTTCTTAACATCCAGTTCAAGTGGGGCATAGCCATTTTTCAAAGAAAATATTAAGTTAGCATATTGAGACTAGGTACTAACATCAAGTACCTCTGTGATTTGTTCAGTATTGCCTATACTTCATCTATTGATGTCATTCATTCCTATGAATAACTTGCAAAAACCTTTACCTTTTACAATTTTAGCGTGTTTGATTTCTAGATCATATTCTTGTAATGTAGTCACCCAGTTGACTCTCTTTTCTCCTAACTCCTTTTGAATAAGAAATTCTCTGACTGCTGAGAAAGGAACAATAAATTTAACATGAGTTTTTAGAGGAAAAGGTCTAAAATATTTGATAACTTTGTAAAGTACAAAGGTTTGTTTCTACTCTTGAATAACTTAATTTAGATCCTTGAAAATTTGAGCTGAAAAAAACTATAGGAGATTCAACTTTATGTTCATTTAGTTGTGTTAAGACCACTACATATGATAACTGAGAGGCAAAAGTATATAAGTTGATTAGAAAAATTGGGGGTTGATAGAGAAGGAGCATCAATAACATATTGTTTCATTTCTTTAAATGCTTCACTTTCTTGATCAACCCATTTAAAAACTTAATCTATTTTTATCATTGTTTGCAATGGTAGAACAATTTCAGAAAATTCAGGGACAAATCTCTTAACAAAATTGATTTGGCGAAGAAAATATTGCATTGATTTTTTGGTATGTGATAATGGAATTTTAGAAATGGTTTTAATTCTTTCTGGATCAATACAAATTCCATGTTTGGATATAATAAAACCAAGGAGTTTACCTTCACTCAGAGAAAAAAATGGTTTCTTGGGGTTTAGAGAAATTCCATAAATTTTGCACCTTTCAAAGATCTACTTTAAATCATGCAAATGATTATTTCTCTTCTTGGAATATATGGTATTATCATCAAGATATACCACAATAGTTCTATTAATCAACCCTTCGAAATAAATGTCCATATCTCTCTGGATCATAGCTCCCGCATTCATTAATCTAAAAGGAATTTTCTCATACGCATCTTTTCCCCACCTCATTCTAAATATATTTCTTAATTCGTCTTCTGGATGGAAAATGATCTGATTCTATCATGAAAATCCATCTCAAAAAGGCATTCATTCAGAACCAACAATTGATTTCAGAACTTGTTCCATTCATGGGAGAGGAAAATTATCCTTTTCACATGCTTTATTTAGATTCCTGAAATTAATACAAATGTGAATATCACCATTTTTCTTTCTAGCCAGTACAAGATTGGAAACCCATTTAGAACGTCTTACTGAAAAGATGATTTTAGCTATTAAATGTTATTCAAATCGCTCTTAATTTGAGTTTCCAAATTTGGATGTATCTTCCAAATTTTTTGCTGAATTAACATCTAGTACCATTGGGATGCTACGTTGATGATGGAGGCATCATATATTTTCAGAGCTTTATAATTCCAAGAAACGTATCTTTATATTTCTGTAACAGATGAATAAATGCATTTCTTTCTTCAAATAAGAGACCAAGAGCTAAGCTAATATTTTGAGGTTTTCTATCAGATCCTAGATTAACTAATTCAAATCTCAAAGTTGAGCTTGAAGTTGCTACTTATTGACCTTTATAAATATGACTTGAAGATCATAAATATCCTCAAGGTTTTGGCAGAGAATTTTTTTCTTTTGATTTAGTCAATTCATAATCATGTTCGTCCTCATCAATTACTTGGTTAAGATATGATTCTTCCAATGTTAAAAAATCTAGGAAATTTCTGTCATCATTGAATACTCGCAAATTGGTGACATTATTAGGGACAAATGGGTGAAAATCAATTCTATATAAAATATGTTTGGACTAGTTTCGATTCAACATTGGCACAAAGATCAGCATTGGCATTCTATATTCTTAGTATTAGAGAAATATTGAATGCTGCAAAATGTGAGGTAAGTTTTTGAATTAAAGATTGATAACGTCTAAGGTTGTTTGAAACATAATGAATATTATTTCTGACTTGTTTTATAATGATTTGAGAATCCCCAAAGGCTTGAAGATATTCAACACCAATATTTATTGCTTTATACAATCCTTATATTGATGCATCATATTATGTAATACTATTAGTACATTCAAATTCTAGCCTACATGCTGGATTTTTTTTACCTATATGGATTATTAATATACACCCATCTCTTGTGCCTTCACTAGATCTAGAGCCATCAAAATAAAGCATCCAAAATAAAGATTCATGTTTATTTACAATAGTATCTACAACATTAATACATTGAGTCAAATCTGTTTGCGAATAATTTTCAATGTGAGAAGAAACAAAGCTTTCTAAAAAAGGAGATTCCCGAGCTGTAAAACTTCCAAAGAAATATTCTAAAGAATAATTTCCAACGATGTTATTCGTAAAAGCTACAAGCTCATTCTCTTCATCCAAATTAGTAACCAAGTTTTTCGTATGATTTTCCCTGTCTACCCATATCTGATTTGGTTTGTTGTTATAAGGAAACCATATATGCAACCAATCTGTGGTGAAATAACAATGTAATTTCCCAGACCATCCATTGCTTAAGATAAGACCGTAAAATTCTAGAATAGCAACAATGGATATATCAATAATCTGACAAACCCTTGAGTTAGAGGATAATATTATTAAAATAGAAATTAATTCTCCTAATACCTTGACATTGGTTCTATCTAACACAATTTGCACAACAATTTTTTCAGGTGTTATGTTCTGTTTGAGATAAACTGAATATTTCATTATATTTGAAAAAGCACCCGAGTCTATAATGAAATTGTGAAAAGTTTTATTGGAAATCTCAAAGGTCAATAAGGAAGGAGGGGTATGAGAATTAGACTAATCTCCAATTAGAATTATATTTCAAGCATCAATATTGTTAGGAGTTTCATCTATAGTCTTTCCTTTTCCTAATGAATCTTTTGCAATTATCAAAGGAGATGTAAGGACAAGATTTAATTCTCTTAGAATAAATGTTTGCTATTGCTTAAGTTTACTTACCTCATACATGGAAATATTGGCTTTCAATTTCTTCATATCTTCCACAATATTATACTCTATACCTTTATAAAAAATTGTTGTAGTTTTTTCTTCTCAACGATGTATGAAAAGAACCCACTTAATATTATGGATGAAAAACAATCTCAATAATATAAATGGCTGCTAAACATTGTAGATCTGCAGCAAATGATAGAAACAAAACCTGCCAAAGTCCGGATCTATGCCACAATCATAGTTAAAAAACAAAAAGAAAGAGTAATAACCCCAAACATCTAACGGAAACTAGATATGTAAAGAATAATTTAATAATAATGCATGTTAAGAGAACCGATAAATGTTACGAGTCCCCCTCTATGGGATGGGTTCTTGGCTACCCTCAAATGTATTTAGTTTTTATAGAGTCTCTCTCCTCTATAATGCATAAACCTAACGAAAATATGGTTTGTGACAATTAAAATAATCAAAAGTGAATAATGAATGGAAAACCCTTCTATTTATAACAAAATATTGAGTTATCCTTGAATAACGAGCAATAATAAAATATTATTGATCCCATTATCGGAATAACCACCTAGAATATTTTATTATATTTGTTTAGGAGGGGAAAAGTATTTAAACTTTCATTTAGAAATAATAAATAAATAATACATATACTGGAAAATAAGAAATAGATCGGATGGAGCTCTGTAGACCTAGCTCAGCATCCGCTGACCATGGTTAACCTTCGCAACAACCTGTAGTGGTCAACCCAGATAGCCTCTATCATCGGTCCTAGCTTGCACCTATCATTTTTAGTGGTTAAACATAGAAGGAATAGATCTTGATGCAGTGGGTTATTCACCGGGTCCATGCCCTGAACAAGTTATCTACCATAACCTTGCTCAGAAGCCGGCCACGGTAACATCTAACCATGTCGAGCTTGCAAATGGCACTAGTTTTCTCCTTGCTTGGGCATAATGACAGTTCCCCCTGCATAGGATCCCTCTCCATTGACTCTCCTGGCCTAGACTTCCTGCCGTTGTCACCCACAGCCCTAAACCTCCTCACCTCTTGCACATCCCCGCTCTTTGATCCCGCTCCCCCCGTTGACCTTTGCTATGCACAAAACCCTAACCCTAGCTCTCGACCTGCTCTGGATTCAACCACTCTCTCACAGCAAGCAGCTAATCTACAAGGAGCTGGTGGTACACCAGAGGAATCTGTGATCCCTTCGGGATGCTTCGACACCCTTGTTGTTACGGTTAAAGCGAAGAAACACCCCTTAGCGACAAGTAATCCTGCTGACCATTTGCAAGCACACCCTATGGCGCCTCAGACAGGGAAAAAGAAATCCAAGTGTATCAGAGCATCAGGGAAATATTATACTATCAAATTCAGCGAAAGCCTCACCATGTGGGATATTGTAGATAGTGCAAGAAAAGCATTGGTGGGTAGGGTTTGAGGTAGAACCTACTTTGTGGATCATTTAGGGTAATGGGTGAAGGAGATTTGGGGGCATATTTTCCTGCAACTACCAGAGGTGCAAACCCTGCCTCGCGGTTGGTTTGTGCTTTGTTTTGCTCATGAAGAATACACTAGTATGGTTGTGGCCCAATTTTGGCATATTAAAATGGTGTCGGTCTTATTCAAGTGATGGAGTCCTCTCTTTGACCCTAAGAGAGAGCAGATCAGAGCAGGGCCTCTCTAGGTGAGGTTGCCAGGATTACCTTTGTGGTATTGGTTAGAAGAGGTGTTTATCAAAATCGAAAACACCCTTGGCACATTCCTAGACTATGACAAAACCATTGTCCAATCCAAAAATCGTTAATTACCACATATATTGGTGCACCTAGACACCCAGGAGGGATTGGAAGAAGGGATTACTCTGTAGTGGAGGAACTTCACTTGGGTACAAATCTTGGATTATGAAGGAGTGCCATTTAGATGCCATAGATGCCACAAGGTTGGGAATCTATTAAAAGAAATCCCTCTGGTAGTAAAAGCCCAGGAGACAGCTGCAACTCAAGATATAGGAACTGACAAAGGAACTCCTGTCATCATCATTAAGCACACAAAGATGGGTCCAGAACCTCTTCACAGGGCAACTCCATCCAAGCCAGTGCAGCAGGAAGCTGGTACCTCCTCTGGTCCTCCATCCCCTCCAATGACTTGAGCACGGGCAACGATAGAAGTGGCTCGATCACTGAGTACTCCTCTTCCCACATCCCCTTCTCTTTCTTATGTTATTGCATCTAATGCTTAGCATAATCATTCTACATCACATTATCACATCAACATCGCCCCAACATCCATCTCCTGCTCCTCGCTCTCCATCACCTGGTCGATTCCACCACCCCCCCACCTCCACCCCACCTTGTGATATCCCCCACTCCCCCCTCATCACCCTTGGTTCCCCCTCACTCCTATAACCTCCATTTGAGAACACGATCTGGGGACCCTCTTCCTTACACACGCCCGGGTCTAAATCTCCCTACATCTTTGGCTATACCACCTAGAGGATGCAAATCATACCTCACCCACGCAATCCTTCGTGCTAGGGCAGAGGTAATCTCAGGAAGACAATCATCAATTGATCATGTTCTTAGAGCAAAGAAAACCCTAGACATGGTTCCCCCACGAAATGCCTTTCCTTCAACTATAGGGGCTTGGCTAGTTCACCCAGAAAACTAGCCCTCCGTAGACTATCACTGCAGATCCAGTTGACATAATACTTCTTCAAGAAACCCTAGGCGAAGCACAACATGTCTCCAAGACTTTATAGTCAATCTGCCCTAGATGGATTTTCATTGCACTTGATGCCATAGGACGTTCTAGAGGTCTGGCTATTGGATATAATCCCCGCTCCATTGAACCTTTGGCAATATAGGGAGGCAAGGGTTATATGGGCATTGATTTCTTCTCTACTGATTTGCTCATGGATCTTAGGATCATGAATGTTTATGGGCCACGCCATGGAAGAGAGGCTTTCTAGAATCACCTCCTTAACCCATCCCTGTCCTCTATTGACAACCTTATACTAGGAGGGGATCTAAATTCCTCTATTAGATTCAGCAAGTATTGGGGCTCTGTAGCCCAGGTTGATTCTCTCTTAGAATCTATGGGAATCCTACTCGACCATGCCCATCTTACTGATTTACCTATGATAAAGCCTCTGCCTACTTGGAGAAATAGAAGGGTTGGGGAGGCTGCCCTCGCCAGAAGACTTGATAGGTTTGTCCTCAAGAACCAGTTGTTGCAGCACTTAACCCACGATAGGTAATGGGTGGGGTCAGGAGGCATATCTAACCACTCTCCTATCTACTTGGAAGTTACTGGTCCTGAAATCAAACCTTGAGCACCCTTCAAGTTCAACTCTATTTGGCTACAGGACCCACTTATATTGAGCTGGTCAAGAATCATTGGGCACTAAACCCACCCTCTCAGCATCATTCTAAGGCTGAAGGATTCTGCCAGAATCTTCTACAGCTCAAGAAGCTCACTATTAAGAGGGCCAAAGATAAACATCAGAAGGATAACCATACTCTCTCCTCTGTGGAAGCTAACCTAGCTAACCTTACCGATGACAATAATAGGGGATTTATGAGTGCTGAAGACAAAGCCCATTTGATTGATCTGGAAAACAAAAGAGCAAAGATTTTAAAGGATCGGGAGGAAACCTAGAGCCTAAAGATTCAGGATATCTAGTTCAAAGCAGGAGATGATAATACTAAGTGCTTCCAAAAAATCACCAAAGGAAGAAAATTTGCCAACACCATCTGGCATCTGCCCACTCTTGAAGGAGGATCTCCTCATACTTTCCACCAGCTCCCACAGCTTGGCATAGCGCACTTCCAACTACTCTTCAAGGAACCTCATGGATGTAATCTGGCTGAGATCATCCATGTAGTATGGCACTTTCCCCGATTTGTCGATCAAGATTCAGCAGACAAAATCACTGCCCCTATCTCTAGAGAAGAACTAGAAGGAACCCTCAAGTGGTTCCAAAAGGACAAAATCCCTGGGCTAGATGGATGGCCTATCAAATTTTATCTAGCATTTTTTGACATCATTGGAAAAGATCTCCTCAGTGTTGTAGAAGAGTGTAGGATGTCAGGGAGAATGTATAAGGCCATAAATACCACTTTCATAGCTCTTATTCGGAAAACAGACTCCTTAAACTCCTTCAATGATTTCCAGCCTATCTCTCTTTGCAACACCCTCTACAAAATCATAGCCAATACCATTTCTAATTGGCTTTGACCCATTCTATCCCATCATATCTCCCCTGGACAGTTTGATTTCCTCCATAATAGGCAGATTCATGAAGCCATTGGCACAGCGTAGGAAGCCATTCACTCTATAAAATCAAAGGATCTAAAAAGAATTATACTCAAGATTGACCTCACCAGATCTTTTTATTGCGTAAGCTATCTCTTTATCAAGATGATTCTCATACACTTAGGCTTCCCTATTGATTTTATCAATTGGATCATCTGTTGTATCAATGTAGTCTCTTATAGCATACTGATCAATGGCTCAACATCTCACTTCTTTCATGCAGATCGAGGACTGAGGCAAGGTTGTCCCCTATCTCCTCTTTTATTCCTTGTGGTGATGGAGGGCCTTAGTAGGCTCATTGCCTCAGCAAAGAGGGAGGGAAGACTTGAAGGCCTTAAAATGTCTGATCTCTTCCACTTCACACACTTGCTATTTGTAGATGATGTCCTGATATTCTTAGATGGCAGTGTTAGGGACTCGACCACCTTCCATGAGATCCTCAACCTCTTTGAAAAATCCATTAGTATGATATCAAATCAAACCAAGTCCATGATAACATTGTCTCATACCACCCCTCAAGAAGCTAGAGCAACCAATATTCACTTTCATTACACTCCCCTCAATCTCTCAGATGAACTCAAATATTTGGGGTTCCAGATTAAACCCAACAGCTATAGGATTGTTGACTGGATCTGGTTAGTGGTCAAGCTAGAGAAGAGGCTGAAATGTTGGAATTACAGATTACTCTCTAGAATAGGAAGACTTGTCCTGATCAAATTTGTTCTGGAAGCCACCTCAGTATACTAGATGTCCCTCGCTTGGATCCCTCAGGGAATCCTTTGTTGTATACAATAGATATGCATTCGCTACCTTTGGAATGGGCACAAGGAAGGTAAAATATTTGCCTGGGTTTGCTAGGAAAACGTTGCCCTCCCAAAGAAATGGGGGGGGTGGGGGTGGGGGTTAAAAGATCTGCCTTATTTTGAAAAAGCCCTAGCACCAAAGATGAGTTGGTCTCTCCTTACTGATAAAATTCTCTGGATGACCATGACATGTCATAAATACATTTGGCCACATCAGATCCTAGACTGGGTTCGTCAACATGACTGGCCTAGTGGAGGAATATCCATTGTTCAGAAAACAATCTTACATAATATGCCTTTCATTAGAGCAGATCTGGCATGGCGTATAAACAATGGGTCTTCTGTGAGAATTGGTGTTGACCTGTGGATGGGTGGGGGTAACCGATACCTTCTTCCTCAGGAGTTCATACAATACCTTAATCATAGGGAGGTCAAGACGATCACCCATATTGCAGATGAAGACCACCGATCCATTCTTAGACAACACTAGGGAATAACTCATAATATGAATATCCATGCACAGTGGAAGCAAACTTGGGATACATACAATGGGGCTCTATACGAAGCACATATTATTCTTAACCAGGATCCATATGTTTTAGCTTGGACCCCTATTGATCACGGGAAATACAGCCCAAAACTGGGTTATATGAATCTAATACAGGCCCAAAAGCCCATCCATACACATGATTGGTAGCAGCAGCTTTGGAAGCTTAAAGCTCCCCCTCGAGCTTGACTATTCATGTGGTTCATATTAAACAACAAAACCCCCATGGGATAGGTGCTTATGCATAGATCCATATACAGGCCAAGCTAGTGTGTCCTCTCTAAACAGGCATCCGAATCCAATCAACATTTTTTTTTGTCCTGTAAAAATGTCACTCAATTTTGGCAAGCCATTACTCAGTAGCTCTCAATAAGGAATACTTGGCAAGGTCTTGCTATATTGCAAGCCTGGAATAAATGGATCACAGCTCATCAAAGGAAAAAAGGCCAGTGCCTCCCTCTTATAATCTACTGGTCCATCTAGCTAGGATGTAATCACCACAAGTTCAATCACCACAAGTTCAAGAATCAGCCCACCAATTGGCATCTGCTTGCCACAAAGTCAGTTTCTGCTTACCATGACATCCTTGACGATGAGCCGACTCACACCCGCACAATATTCAGACCTGGTATCATTGAAAAATCCCAACCATGGGCCTTCTTCAACGGGGCAGAACAACCTCAAGGCTGTGGGGGGGGGGAAGGGGGTTTGCTTATATATCTTGGATCAGCACCATTACAAAGTCAAATTAGGACTAGGTGAAGGAACAAACAACTTCACTGAGCTTATAACTCTTAGACACTTGCTGCATTTCACTCTCGCACATAACTACACTTCTGTTCAGATCTTTGGAGATTCTCAAATTATCATAAACTGGTTCAATGCAAAAAACCAATGTCATGCCATATCTTTTTAAAATATTCTGAATGATGTGCGTAATCTCACATCTAGTTTTAATATGGTCTCTTGTCAAAATATACACAGGGAATACAATGAGGATGCTGACAAGCTTTCCAAAGAGGGCTTGCTACTTCCCCGAGGCATGTGGTTAATCAATGAACAACTGGGCACAGAGGTCTATCAATATCATCACACACCATATATAGACTAGGATTACTTTAGGGTGGATCAGCCATAGACTTCATTGTAACTACAGTCGATGGTTTTTTTGAGTTATACATAGTCTTAGAAATATGCATATATTATTATGACAAAAGAGATAGTGTTATTTTTGAAAATGGATGGCAAGGCCATGAATTTTTTGCTATCGCAAAATATTGTACAAAGCACTAGACTGATTATAGAGGTATCACATATGCCTCAGGCATCTACTACATGTAATTTTTCTCTCATAATGAAAGACTACGATTTTTCTCTTCGGAAAAAAATAAAAAAATAAATGATTTATTTACTATCTCAATGAACTAGTTAAGGAATAATAAACAAACAATCATTTATTTAATTATTCCTAAGGGATTTAGTGAAATTTAACAAAGAACTATAATTAATTAATGATTAATTAGTTATTCTTAGAGAACAATAATGATTTACCTATTTATTTTTCATGATTGGGTCAAATTTAAGAAGGAATAATAATAAAACAATGGTTTAATTAATTATTCCTAGAAGAAAATCAAATAAATAGTGATTTATTTAATTATTCTTCATGCCTTTAACTATAAATTACTTAATAAAGGTGGTTTATTAGGCAATTTCTCACAATGAAAGAAATTTTACAATGGTAAAATTGACTTTTTTGTTCCATCTAGTAAATTAGGCTAGATGACCATTTTTTTTGTGCTAACAGATTTCCCCCAATGTACGAGTGTTAGGAGAAAAACATATGACCAAAGCACGTTGTAAAGACACAATCACTTGGATAACACAGGGGAGTCAAGGGGAGAGGGGGAGAGAGAGACAGAGAGGAATGAAGCTAAAGATGAGAGAGGATAGTGACAGAGGGGGCGAGATTAATGCATGTCTCCTTTTATGGTGTGGTACCAGACCTCAATGAGGTGGGGGGGGCATGCCCATACCCATCGAGATAACTTATTACAAAAATAATGTTTCGCCAAGAAATATAAAACTGAGCAAGAAAGTAAACACTGAATGGTACATGACATGCTGCCATAACAAAGCGAGAAAATAATACAATGTGTCCCATATACATAATTCACCTTGTACAAACATGAGCCATGATTGAATACAATAATATATGATTACATGAGATATAAAGCCCCTTCCCTCAAAAAATGGGTGCGAGGGAGGGTAGAACAACCAGAAAAGTCCTACTGAACAAGGAAGGGCTCTGCAAAATTGAATGGATCATCTAGAGGAGATGTGCATTCTATGAACACTACAATTGGTAGGAAGCAAACCCATAGAATCTGTGGAACTGCATCTGAGTTTGTAGCATAGTAGGTATGCATTCGGGCTTGCGGGGGGCTACCGCAAGGGACACCCCCTCACGAGGTCTAAAACATGTCACACATACTCAGGAATCACTAGTAAAATCAATTGCATCATTGAACCATCAAGTGTATGGATCACAAACATGAAAAGATCAAGTCAAAGGAAAATAATGAGACGCTCTGCTTGATCTTAGGTGTTGACCAAGAATGGAAGATGGAACTGAGTGTTATAGACATATTTGGGCACTGCAACCCTAATCACATATGTCCATAAACCAAGGGCTTCTAAACCCCTAAAAGTGTTATTTCATACCCTAAAGTATCAAGATCAATTGATTACATCATTTCCTAGAAGTTCTCCCTAAAAAACTTCTTAGAACTAGTCAAAACTGGACCATATATACTACTCCATGCTAAGGTTGCAATGCATCTCACCTGCTACACACAAAGGGTGCAATGCATACTGAAAAGCCCTTCTGTAGGGTGTGATGAGCAAGAGCAGACAAATGGCAGAGGCAGTTTTCTAGGTGGAAACCCAGAGAATCTTCTAGAAACTGCTCATATGACACTTGCCTCTCTGAATTTGCCCAGGGATGAGTAAGAGATCATGAAATATCCAAGTGGAACCAAGAACTATCAGTGAAATGACACTAATAAAAATCCCAGAAGCTGACTCACTCCCCTACAAATATCTATATATATATCCCTCACCCTAGAGATCCAGAGGCAGGAATTTTGTATTTTGTAAGGACGTGTTGTTGGTTTCTCTATGAAGCATTGTATTGTTGGGTGATCTAATCTTTTCATGAGGTGAAGAGGGCTTTCATGCTGGGAGGATGGCGCTGGATCAAACAACTGGGTTGTAATCCTCCCTTCTACTACTTCTATCAATAAATCTATTTGAGTTTTCCTCCATATACTTGTATATTTCTAAATCTTGTATTTGTGTATGTATTTGTATGGTTAATGTACATTTGATCCTATATTGTTTATGGTTATAGATCTGTATGCTTTGATGGTATTTTGTTGGTTTGACTCTACAGGTTTTCTTTGACGCGGGACAAGTGAGAAAGGAGTGGCGAAAGCTCTATCAAGGGAGAGAGGAAACAAGCAAGGAGCCAAGCGAAAGACTGACGTTGGTACTCTCTGCTTCTCTCTCATCTATCTCTCATAAAGGAAAGCACAAGTTACTTTGAATTGTTTGTTTCTGAGATAGCTACCCATCTTAGTGGGACGAGCAAATCTGAATAGACACTAGTTTTCTCGGAAACAAAATGGTAACTCCACTGGGGAATGAATAGTTTGTTGTTTGTTTGTTTGTTACTTTTGTTTGCTTTATAAACTATAGACAAAGCCTGAAGTTAAGCCAGCTATCCTTCGAACTGCTTTTGCTATGCAACATCAAAGTAGATCAACACTTCTTTATTCAATCTCTGGGTTGGTTTATGCACTGAACATCTGACTTGCAAACATCCTAAGTGCCCTGGTGGTAGCTCAATAACCTCATTATATTAGCCCTTATACTTTGTGTTTACTACCTATCATAAGCTCAGTGTAAATTCTTGAACTTAGCTGCAAACTGTGGGTAAAAACCAAGCTCAGTCTCATTGGTAGTCTAGATGCATCACACCTCTTATGTGTTGCAAGTGCAATGCATCCCTGTTTCCCTTAAGGACAGTGCGATGATTGAGTGAGACTACTTTTTCCTGCAGATTTTGGTTTTTTCTTCATTGTTTTCAGCTCTATTCAGTAGTTTTGCTATCTATGATCAGTATATCTGTTATAGACATATTTGGGCACTGCAACCCCAATCTCATATGCCCATAAACCAAGGTCTTCTAAGCCCCTAAAAGTGTTGTTTCATACCCTAACGGAACAAGGTCAACTGATTACATCATCTCCCAGAAGTTCTCCATAAAAAACTACTCACAACTGGTCAAAACTGGACCATCTCACCTGCTCCATGGTCAAGGCGCGATGCATCTCACCTAATGCACGCGGGGGGTGTGATGGGCGAGAGTAGACAAATGGTAGAGACAATTTGCAAGGTGCATGATCATGGAATCTTCCAGAAACTTCTCCTGTTACACTTTCCTCTCTAAATTCGCCCAGGGATGAGTAAGAGATCATGAAATATCCAATTGGAACCAAGAACTATCAGAGAAATGATACTAATAAAAAACCCAGAAGCTAACTCACCCACCTGCAAACATCCATACATGGATCCCTCATCCTAGAGATCCACAAGATGGAATTTTGTATCTTGTAAGGAAGTGCTGTTGGATTCTCTGTGGAACATCATAGTGTTGGGTGATCTAGATTTTCATGAGGTGAAGAGGGATTTCATGCTGGGAGGATGGTGCTAGGTCAGATCAATGGGTTGTAATCCTCTCTTCTACTACTTCTATCAATAAAGCTATTTGAGTTTTCCTCCATATTCTTGTATATCTCTGAATCTTGTATTGATATATGCATTTGTATGGTTAATATATATCTGATCCTATATTGTTTATGATTATATATCTCTATGATTTGATGGTATTATGCTGGTTTGACTCTATAGGTGTTCTTTGAAGCGAGACAAGTGAGGAAGGAGTGGACAAAGATCTATCAAATGGGAGAGGAAACAAGCAAGGAGCCAAGCGAAAGACTGAGGTTGGTACTCTCTGCTTCTCTCTCATCTATTTCTCATAAAGGAAAACACAAGTGACTTTAGTTTGTTTGTTTCTAAGATAGCTACCCATCTTAGTGGGACTAGCAGCTCTGAATGGACACTAGTTTTCCCGATAACAAAATGGTGACGCCACTGGGGAGCGAGTAGCTTGTTTGCTTGTTTCTAGTTTGTTTGCTTTATAAACTACAGATGGAGCCTGAAGTTAAGCTAGCTAGCCTTCGAATTGCTTTTGCTATGCAACTGCAAAGTAGATAAATGCTGCTTCAGTCAATCTCCATGTTAGTTTATGAATTAAACAATTGATTTGCAAACATCCTAAGTGCTCGGGTGGTAGCTCAAGTAACCTCGTTAGATCAACCCCTATGCTTTGTATTTACTGACTATAATTAGCTCAGCCTAAATCCCTGAACTAAGTTGTAAACTGTGATCCAAAAACCAAGCCCAGTCTCGTCCCTGGACCATCACACTGTCTCCCTTTGATAGTCTGGATGCATCATACCTCCTGTGCGCTATAGGTGAGATGCATCCATGTTTCCCTGTGTTACAGGTGCGATGATTAGATAACATTGTTTCTGCCTCCATATTTTTGTTTTTTCTTCATTTTCTTAAGCTTTATTCAGGAGTTTTGCTGTCTATGATCAATATACCACTGTTGAAACTCCCTTCCTTTGCATTATTCAGCCTCCATTGTATGAAGAATTATGAATGTTTTTATGTATTTTTCATCATTTACAGTTCTCCTTGGCAAACAATAGCTTAATTGAATTGTCATCTTTTGATTTGAAAGTGTAGCAAGTGTCATTTTCAATCAAAGAAAAGAATCCTCCTCTTTTTTATAGTCGATTACACTTTTTCTCTTGTATTTGATTTGAATTAATAGTACTTCAAGTGTCGAAAGTAGTTTTCAACTCAAAATCGCAAAGTGTCGTCTTAGTCTTCCTTTCGGTTTTGAAAAGAAAATTGTTAGTAATGTTGCTCTGAAAGAAAATAGTTCAGATCTATACTTAGCATTCTTTTTGTCATTCACACATTAAGAAAGTGAAAAAAAATACATGCATGTGCATTTGCATTTAGACGGGTTATGGAAATTGATTTAGGACAATGCATCTTAGTGTGTGCTCTCTCCTCTATGTTGAAAGGATTTTACTTCTCTTTCGCTAGCAGCTAGGATTTTCATTGCAAAAAGAAAGTAAATGACTATTTATCATCCTAGATTGCATATTTAGGAGTTGTATATCTACATCACGTGGTGAACCTTAAAGGCAAACTTCTTAAGAAATATCAACTGTAAAATAAATTTTAGTGAACATAAAAACGCTTTGGAACCTAACACACAACATTTAGAAGTCTAGGCTAGAGATGTATTCCAGCGTCGTAAAGCCTGGTAACTATCACTTTCATTGTAGGTTGGGTGATTCCTCCTCTTTGAGATGAAAAGTGCTAGTACGGACTTGTGCTCCCACATACCATCAAGTATATATTGGGAGACCACAATAGGCTATATCCTTTATCCTTAAGAAGTCGTGGCTACCACCCTATCGATCGCAATGCATTGAACACAACATTCAGGACGATTGACTGCCGTACTGTAAAAAGTATTCTGCAGCTTTGCAATTGGTTTGGTAATCCCTCTGTCTAGATTTCCAAAGTAGTCACTTTTGTTCCTTTTCAAACTCCTTAAAATAAAAGTTTCATCTGAGCACTTGTCACTTCAGGCTCATTAAACATTGAAGGTGACTAGAGTTATCTTTATCTTTTTCTTGACTCTTAAAAATTGAAAAAGCAAGTTGTGTCAAAGCATCATAAAATTTATTTTAATTCGAAAGAACATTTTCCCCTTTTATTTTGAGTTGATCAAGTAATCTACAATCATGGAAGAAAGTCAATCAAAACCCCGTAGTTCGCGGAGACTAATGAGTCAACTGTCTTTGACTCCAGAAACAAAACCATTCCGGGCCAAGCGAACTTGTTTAACTGGGTCAAAGTCTCCTGGTTTGCTTGAAATTTGTGTTTCGACATCCTCGAAGACTCCAGTTAGTCCAACTATTTCTGGTATCCCTACCTCCGCAGAAGAAGTTCCACAGTTACAAGAGGACATTAGAACTGATCCTAGTGTAAGAGTAAACACTTCTATTCCTGAACCCTCTCCATCTAGGGCTGATTTGGAAGGTGTCACCCCTCCAACATCTATCGCTACAGAGTTTACACCTTCTTCGGCACCAGAAATATTTTACAGACCTGACGGTCTACCTCTTCCACCTGCACTGATTGCTATAGAAGATATTACGGAGGATATTCAATCCATTACCCCATTGCATTTTGGAACTGGGATCCACCTATATCCTTCTATGACAGAAGTTAGTCATCCTTCATCGCAAGTTCTTGTAGAATCACTAGGAAATATTTTGGATAGACTCGATATGTCTGAACAACCATCGACATCTAGGACTCTGTCATCTGATGCAGTAGCAGCAGAACCTCCTGCCGCCACTCCGACAATGTTCACTGGTATACCATCTATCCCAGCTAGCTCTCAACCGCTAGATGAAGTCCACCCAAGGATTGTTTCAATAGTATGTTATGTTCCTTTTTCTTCATTCAGAATAATATCTGGAATTTCTTATGTTGAGTCTCAGCAAATTGATCCTTCGCAACAGTATCAATTTGGGCAGTTCGGTCTCCAGAGGCTAATATTTCCTTTGAACACTAGATTGCCACCATATGGGGGGCAGTATGCCCTTTCGTTGTTCCCTCTGGGAGAACAACCATATGAGAGTTTACAACTGAATTCAGGTCAAGCTGGAATCACATCCAGTGGTTGGGTGCCAATACTACCTCAATAGCCAAGAGTTGTATATTCAATGAAACCAAATATACCTGTGTCGAATATCCCCACTACGTCGTCTATTGTGATGGTGTCGCAAGTACAAGTGTTGCCTGTTGTATGTTAACCTCAAGTCTCTTAGGTCGTAATACAATAGCCTCTCGTCTCCATGACACAACCACAATCGCCGATTGGTGGCTCCTTAACTGGAGCGACTCAGGCTCAAATGGGTACTATCACACCTCATCTTGGTCAAACATCCAGTATTGGACAACAGAAAATGGCTTCACAACCATGGTTGGTGCAATATCAACAACCACAATTCCAACAAGCTTACCGAGGACCTGAGAAACAAAGCTTTGCGGGTAATGGGCAGCCGTATATTCAAAACGTTCACCATCAATCATATCATAATGGTTATGCCCATCAACCTTATCAAATTTATCAACATCAAATACATTATGTTGGTATGCAAAGAGCCACTGCTCAGGTGATCCCATCTTATCCTGGGTATGCTTCACCAAGCCTGAATCAACAGTTGCCTTTCGTAGAAACTTTAGAATTACCAGATCTGAATCGACTAACAAATGATCCAATTGTTTACACCCCTTGATGGCTGGCGATTCCTCATAAATGTTCATCAGATATTCCTAAATTCAATGGAAATCCAAGTGAATATTCGTTAAATCATGTGATGAAATTTCATCTATGGTGTTCGTCCAAAACTCTCAATGATGATTCGATTAGGCTTCGCCTTTTTCAGCGAACGTTAACTGGTCCGGCAGTAAAATGGTGCATCAAATTGCCTAGAGATTCATTTGATAACTTCGGCACCCTTGCCACCAGCTTTTTAACCCATTTTCAGTTACCAATAAGGTATGAAATAGGAATGGAGCTTCTTACCAATTTTAAGCAGACAATAACCACTCACATATCTGATCATATTCATGAGTGGTAGCGTCGTTGTCGAATGGTGAAAACATATGTTCCTGATCAGCTGCTAGATGAATGGTTTATTAAGTCATTGTTACCTTCTATTACAGAAGATGTGGCTAAAGGGGGGGTTGTAATTGAAGAGCAAGTCATCGCTCGTGTGCAATATCTAGACTTGATCTATACTCAGTCTCGCATGCTCTATGAAAGAATCCCTGGTGCTCCTAGACCAGAGTTTTCCGTTCCTCCTCCTCCTAAATCAAACAAAGACTCTCATGCCAGTGATGGTGTGATAGGCACAACCAGCACAAAAACTGCAAAGGCTACATATAAGAAAGCCCGTACAGTTTCTAGTCAAAATGCAAATGAAGAACTTCTTGCCTCAGAGGTTAATAACATGCCAAGCAACAAAGGCAAAGAATCGAAGAACCTAGGGGGCAAGAAGAAAGGGAAAAGAAAAAAGAAGAAACAAGATGATTCATCTCCTAAAAATCTTCTTCAAACCCTTCTGGGCAAAAGAAACCTGATCATCCATGTTTTATATGTGATGAGGATCATTGGACGAGAGATTGTCCACATAAAGTTGAGATTAAGAAGTTATTCAAAACTCAAAAACCTCAGCGGTATTGACTGATCCGTTCCCAAACCCAGAAACCAATCTTGTTGCTAGCGACAATGCTTCCCCATCCCAAGTGCTTATGTTGTCCATTTGAAAATAGCAAAATGATGCTTTGATATCGACAAGGAATAAAGATTACAGGAATCCACAACTGTCGAACAACAAGGCTACTGATCAACCTAGTAGTTTGACGACAACTTCGGCCGAAGTTGTGCCACCCATAATTCCTCAACTAACGATAAAGCTGCGAAAGGGAGTAGTACACAAATTGACATTTAATCCTCATGCCAGAGCAACACATAATTATAATATAGTAGAGGACCTGACACAATCTCCATCTACTATGTCGACACTTTAAGTACTACAAAATTTCCCCTCTCAAAAGCAGGCTCTATTATCAGCAATATGTGGGATTGACCCAGCAGTTTCCACTCTTGTGGCCTTTAATCATAAAGGATATGAACCTCAGTTAGCAACTCAACTCTCTTTCCTCATTCAAGTGAAAGGCCTCAACAAAACTGTTCATCGAATAATTATTAATGAGGGGGGCTCTACATGTATTATGTCAATGAGTTGCTGGAAAAAATTAGGCTCACCACCCTTGTCGCAATCGTCAACAACGTTAAAAGCGTTCGATGGATGGACATACACCCCGTATGGGATTTTAAGTAACTTGCAAGTTGAACTGGTGGGAAAAATGGTAGAAATTGATGTTGAAGTTATCGATGGAAACCTCAATTACAACATCCTACTGGGAAGGCCCTGGATTTATGCTATGGCCACTGTTATGTCAACATACTTTAGAAAGATTGCATTTCCTTTTCAAGGAGGAATTACAATCGTCGACCAACAAACCTTTCTTCCCAAGAGTTCACAAGTTATGGGAAGCATCCCAATGATCCACGGAAGCTCTCAATCGCTTCAAAATATTGGAGTAGGCCTGCTAAAAGACCCTACATTGATGGGTACTTTTGCCCTACTGCCTCCAAACAATCTAGCGGAAGTGGCCACAGTGGGAACCTGTAGTATGGTATCTTCTATTTAGAGCATTTTCGAACATGATTTTAGCATGGATCATCGCCAGGTATTGCCTCCAAGCCCCATAGAAATATTGTAGCAATCAATGTTCTCAGCCTGGGTGGCAAACCCAAATCAATGCTCATCGATCGTTTGAGTAGATAGGTCTAAGGAATATGGTACCTCTTCAGATCCTTGATCGCATGTACATTCTACAGATGAAGGAATCGTTCAGTTAATGATGATAGGAGAGGCAGCATGGGTAGATTACCACCATCGTTCCCATCTTCCGGATTACAACAAAGATTTTTCCCGCGACCTTAATCATACTTCAGTTTTTGATTTCCTATCAAACACTGTAAACACGATGGATTCCGAGTGAAATCTGTCCAATATTGAAGAAACTATTGCCATAAATATTTCGATCAAACCAGATGTTCTAGAGAATATTCATGTCGGAAAATATTGTTCTTCATCAGAACTGGAAGTATATTACAGTCTCTTTCGCGAGTTCAGAGATGTCTTTGCATGGTCATATGAAGAAATTCCAAGCATTGATTCGAACATAGTTGAACACGAAATGAAGAAGTATCCAGATGTCAAACCGGTACGACAACGGCTTCGGTAGGTGCACCCAAAGAAAGTCACTGCCATTAAGGCAAAAGCTGAAAAAGTTTTACATGCTGGTTTCATTTTCCCAGTTCCTCTAACTGATTGGGTATCGAATATTGTTCCTGTGATGAAAAAGCAAGGAACAATTAGAGTGTGCATCAATTATAAGGATATAAATCAAGATTGTCCAAAGGACAACTACCCTACACCCTTCATCGACTAGATAATTGATGAATGCGCCGGATGCGAAATATTTTCGTTTATGGATGGATTTTCCAGGTCTAATCAAATAAATATCTGCCCACAGGACCAGTCGAAGACTGCATTTATTTGTCCGTGGGGCACATTTGCGTACCGTAACCTACCTTTTAGTTTAAAGAACGTAGGGGCAAAATTTCAGAGGGCAATGAATTATGCCTTCCATGACATCAAGAACATCGTTCAACCATATCTCGACAATCTTCCGGCTCATTTGTGAAAGTAGACTGATCATCCACAACATTTGAGAGCTATATTTCTACATTGCTGACATTACAAGATACGACTCAATCTACACAAGTGTGCATTTTGTGTCAGTTCTGGTAATTTACTTGGCTTTGTGATTTCAAAGGACGGGATTTGTCTCGACCCATGTAAGGTTCAGGCAATCATCGATATGACTCCACCAAATTTTCTTCAGATTCAAAAACTCCAAGGGAAAGCAAAATTTCCGAGGAGGATCATTCCAAATTATGCCGAACTTGCTAAAGGTTATATGTGTCTTTTGAAAAAAGAAGTGCCCTTCAACTAGGATCAAGTTGTGCAAGCTTCCTTTGATTCTCTAAAGGAATCCCTAATAAAAGCATCATTAATGTACGCTCCTGACTATCAAAAGGACTTTAGCCTGTATCTAGCCACAACATATACAACCATTGTAATGGTTTTAGTTCAAGAAGAGAATGGAATTGAACATCCTGTCTATTATTTAAGTCGAAACTTAAATGATACAGAAAGTAAGTACTCCTATGTTGAAAAGCTGGCTCTTGTAGTTGTTCAAGTAGTATATAGATTTTGACACTATATCCTCTTTTGCAAAACTACCATTTTGTCATATTGCAACCCAATGACTTACATTCTGTCACGTGAGTTGCTTGGGGGAAAATATTTAAAATGGATAGCTATTTTGCAAGAGTTTGATCTAGAATTCGTAAAATCCAAATCAAAGAAATATCTGGTTTTCGTGAAGTTACTATGCGACTCCCCATCATCGTCCAACGATTCAACATCTAAAGCATCAATCATGGATGAATCTTTGTTTCTGATATCGTTGAGAGATTCGTGGTAAGGAGATATAATCATCTATCTCCAAACCCAAACATATAGGCCTAATACCTCTCGCTCAGAACAGCGATGTACTCGATACCAAGCAAAAGACTACATGATCATCGGTGATACACTTTACTGTCATAGTATCGATACAGTTCTGCGAAGGTGCCTCACCCATGAGAAGGCCGAAAAAGTCCTGAATGATTGTCATTTAGGCATGTGTGGGGGGCATCAATCTGGTTATGCTACGGCACAAAATATTTTATGAGCAGGTTACTTCTAGCCAACAATGTTCAAAGATTGCATAACCGCAGTCAGAAGTTGCCATGCTTGTCAAATCTTCAACCACAAAACCATAATACCACCCGCACCTCTTTATCCAGTAGTTTTTGTTGGGCCATTCACCAAATGGGGCATAGGTTTCATTACCTGTAACCCCACCTCATCTAGGGGCCATCGGTACATCATAGTCATAGTTGACTGTTTTACGAAATGGGCCGAGGTGATGCCTACATTAAACAACAGCGGTGAAATGGCTACTCTTTTCTTTTTCAATCATATAGTCTCTAGATTCGGTGTTCCACAAGCTATAGTCACAGATCATGGATCACATTTCCATAATCACATGATGGTTGAATTGGCTGCCAAATTAGGACTATCCCGCGACAGCTCTACTCCGTATTATCCGCAAGCTAACAGGGAAGTTGAGGCGATCAACAAGGTCTTGAAATGCATGCTACAAAGGATGATTGGAGTCCATAAATGGAGTTGGCACCTAATCCTGTACTCGGCCTTGTGGGCATACCAGACATCGGTAAAAAATGCAACCGGATTTACACCCTTTCAACTGGTTGATGGCCTGGAAGCGGTCTTACCAGTTCAGTGCAAAATTTCATCTCTTAAGCTCGCAGTCTACCTTCTCCTCCGAACTTCAGACGAAGAGGCTCTTTTCTTGGAATTCATCCAACTGGATGAAACCAGTTGTGGCACCACCTTGGCTAACGAAGTGGATAAGAAATGAGTCAAGGCACAATTTGACAAGACTATCAAACCCCGTGTCTTCTCACAAGGTGCCCTGGTGTTACTCTACGATCAGGAATCTAATAAATTGGGAGCAGGTAAGTTCTAGTATTTGTGGATGGGTCCCTATATTGTTAAGTGGGTATTAGAAAAAGGAGCCTATGAGCTATTAGATTACGATGGGATTCCATTGTCGCAACCTCGAAACAGGTTGTACCTTAAGCGTTACTACGCTTTGACTAAGCGTAGTAATCTCTTCATATGCTTTTGTTACATTTTTGTTTTCGTTAAGAGTGATCTTTTTTGTTAGGTAATTGAATTTTTTATTTGTTTCAGATGTTGAACCTATTGGAATCATTTGTTGGATACGCCAATGGAGCGATTCGTAGTATGTGGAACCTATCTTCTGCATCCCGGGCCATCTTTGATCCAAGCGATGAGTTAGTGAGTTTCAGAGGGGTATGTATTGGTAAGTCAACGAACAACATCGCTGAATATAGCACGTTGATAGAGCTCCTCTCTGATGCCATCGTACATGGCATATGCCAACTTATCATTCTACAACTTACCGACATCTATTCCATTCAGAATCCAGCTATCTATCGTATGTTCCTAAGGGTCAAGATTTTGGAAAGGCAGTTTGATTCTATTCAATATCAACACATTTCCAGAAACTTAAACACATTAACTGATTCATTAGAAAATTATGTGTTAGATAGACATTTGCAACATTTATAAAAGAAAAGAATTTCATCAACATTTGCATCAGGATCATATAACTTAACCAAAATAAAGCTTCGAAAATCAAAAATTTATATAAATGTTTATAGTTTTTCACATAATGTTCTGTGTCCAAGACAAAAGCGGCCATATGACCCAAAAACTCAAGAATGCAAGGAAGCACCCTAGATTGATGGTGTTGGTGATAACAAGTCACCACATGTGCGATCATGCATAAAAGCCTAGTCCATTGACTCGGCACGCCGGTAGTATGGCGATGTAATCTCAGAGGTAACTTTTCGGTCCTCACATCTGGAATACCAAGGGTGAGGCCCTCGAACTGATCTTGCAATACTACAAGGGTCTCGACTACATCCAGAATGTGAAGGACAACCCTCCCTACAACCTCTCCTACTGGAATGACAGCTGCTACCCTCAGGCGCAAAGCTCGTTGCACTGATCCAATATTTGCGTGAACACATGAGTTTTGATTAGTCTTTATAAACATTCAAAAAGCAAAAGAAAAGCAAAAGAACATTATAAAAAGGAATAAACAGACACATAGTCAAAGATTTTTACCTATGACACCCCACTGCTCACGGGCCAGCAACACCAAATCTGGGTCACCCCAGAAATCCATCCTGGCATATGGATACTCGGCATAAACCATCTGGTGACGGTTGAACCACTCGAAGAAGGCATCAGAGAATGAAACCTGTTATTGACCAGCATGTCTGGCCATAAGGTCAACCCATATCTACATCGATGGCTCAGTCGGTGGTGGCAGAATCATCCATAGAATCGCTCGGAATTAGCCGATGAAAATCAACAGGGAAAAGCACCTCCAAAGCTCCAACAATCCCAAATTCGAATGAAATGGTAAAATGAGGGGTAAAAACTACCTTTAAGTTACTTTTCACATAATTCGAGTAAGGTATTAGTTTTTTAACTGATTATTCAAGCATGGATTCTCATTTCTAATCAGGTTGATGGAGCAATTGAACAGGTAGTACGATCATCAAGAGAAAATAGTGTTAACGGTGAATCGAACATCTCTGACCATTATCACAAGTAGTTCTACGTGAAGTTCAAGCTCATTAAAAAATAAACCTAGCAATGAGCATATGTTCGACCAGAATTTAAGCTCATTAAAAATGAACCCACCTTCAGTAAATAACCATTGCAATCGCATTATTATCAGCTTTTGAACCTTGGTCATGTTCTTACCATCACCTCCACTCTTTTTTAGCTGATCATATGCCTCCATTTGATTGTTTACCCCTTTTTCAGGAACAACTGCAATGAGTGATTCTATTAACCACCTTCTTTACACTACCGTGATTGAAAAAAGTTCCAAACCTTACCTGGAACCAACTGCTATCCGAAAACATCACTCGTTCCTCAAAAAATGAGTCTCCTTTAAGCTCTTTTCATCTGACTCGTAAATATGAAAAGCTTTCCGAGCAATTGGCCTCTCCAGCTCTTTAAAGTGATTGGAAGTGCCATCCCTCCTCTAGATTTTAATATTTTTGGACCTAAGGGATCATTGCACAAAAAGATCGATCGCTTGTCTTGTTTGGCTCGTTAAAACTATCGAAATGTCATCCCTTTCGTATTATTTTATACTTTTTCAGACTTAAGGGATTATATTACGAAAAAGGATTACTGGAGTTTCCTTTCCGTATCTTTTCAGACTCTCTAAAATTGAAAAGGATCGAGTTTTCTTTGTTGTTAAACTCATTAAAACAATAGCAACAAACTTCTCCATGCAGACGAGAAAGTTTCACTATCGCTAGGCTCGTTAAAACACAGCGACGTGTTTGCCCGAAGGGAAAATTATAGAACAAGCATATGTTACCCTCCTCAAGCTTGACAAAAATAAAGAGGTACTGGTTAGAAATGATTGGGGAAAAATTGGGAAGAAAACTTGAAGAAACTTTATTGGTAGTAGGTCGCTCTTGAACATGACACTTTCACTCCATCACCATGATTGAGTCGGGTTGGGTTATTCCATTCACTGGTCATATCACCATTGGTCCTCCATACCATCCATTCTTGGGGTTAATGCTACCAATCCATTTTAGTGTCACCGATATGCTCAAGAGAAGTCACTCAGAGAATTCACCAACCAAGCTTATATCTCATCCGCTGCAATACCTTCACACTTCATTCTTTCATGACAACCACCCTGAACCTTGTATCATCAGATCATTTTCACCTCCACAAAATCATTTGCTCCATTTTATGTCATAGATTGGGATTCATTAAGGCCCTACTACGACGGGTCAATTCTTTTTGACATCAGCTCATTATCCAAGAAGTCGACTTAGGAACAACCATTTCAGTACTTTGAAGCTTGCATGCCTCAATGGCAAGTTTCTCACTTCTGGCTACAGGTTTACATCAATGAACTTCGATCGAAAGATTATGTGTGGTGTTTGAAATCAAGTCCCATTTTCACACCACGTGAACTGTACTGCATTACCTTGAGGTTCATTATGATTATCGGTGATTCCTTTCGTGCCTGTTAACAACTTACATCATTGCCTGGTAATCACGTGATGTATTTCCATGTTCAACCTCAGAACATCTTTTCATATGGATCAACTTGTACTTTGGGTGAAGATTGAACGAGTTTGAAGACCCCAGATCTAGTTTCATCCATCCAGGCTGTGATATATTCAGGAAAAATAAAGACATAATATGTACATCATAGCTGCACAAATAATCATCCAAGCCAAAGGATGATGGCTCTACCAGAATTATCAGTCTGCCATACAGTTGGTTGTCTGTCCAATGTACATGAAAATGAATCTATAAAGCTGAGCATGGGAATTTCTGCCTCAGATAGATCATCAAAATATTATGAAGATAATGTATTGCATTGTATCTTATTACAGGTCACCTTCGAGTTTGAAAAACCTCGAATCCTCATGAAAAAGCATTTCACCCAACATCAAGAGATTTACAACCTCATGCTTTAGGGGGCAACTGTTATAGACATATTTGGGCACTGCAACCCCAATCTAATAGTTCCATAAACCAAGGGCTTCTAAGCCCCTAAAAGTGTTGTTTCATACCCTAAAGGAACAAGGTCAGCTGATTACATCATCTCCCAGAAGTTTTCCATGAAAAACTACTCAGAATTGGTCAAAACTGGACCATCTCGCCCGCTCCATGGTCAGAATGCGATGTATCTCACCTGATGCACATGGCGGGTGCAATGCATATTGAAAATCCCTTCTATAGGGTGCGATGGACAAGAGTAGACAAATGGCAGAGACAGTTTGCAAAGTGGATGATCATGGAATCTTGCAGAAACTTCTCCTGTGACACTTGCCTCTCTAAATTCGCCCAGGGATGAGTAAGAGATCATGAAATCTCCAAGTGGAACCAAGAAATATTAGAGAAATGACACTAATAAAAAACCCAGAACTAAGTCACCCACCTGCAAACATCTATATATGGATCCCTCATCCTAGAGATCCATAAGCTGGAATTTTGTATCTTGTAAGGAAGTGCTATTGGTTTCTCTCTGGAACATCATAGTGTTGGGTGATCTAGCTCTTCATGAGGTGAAGAGGGCTTTCACGCTGGGAGGATAGAACTAGGTCAGATCAATGGGTTATAATCCTCTCTTCTACTACTTCTATCAATAAAGCTATTTGATTTTTCCTCCATATTCTTGTATATATCTAAATCTTGTATTGATATATGCATTTGTATGGTTAATATATATCTGATCCTATATTGTTTATGATTATAGATCTCTATGCTTTGATGGTATTATGCTGCTTTGACTCTTCAGGTGTTCTTTGAAGTAGGACAAGTGAGGAAGGAGTGGCAAAGATCTGTCAAAGGGTAGAGGAAACAAGCAAGGAGCCAAGCGAAAGACTGAGGTTGGTACTCTCTGCTTCTCTCTCATCTATTTCTCATAAAGGAAAACACAAGTGAATTTAGTTTGTTTGTTTCTAAGATAGCTATCCATCTTAGTGGGACTAATAGCTCTGAATGGACACTAGATTTCCCGATAACAATATCATTGTTGAAACTTTCTTTCTTTACATTATTCATCCTCCATTGATAAGGAATTGTGAATGTTTTTTTAGGTATTTTTCATCATTTACAGTCCTCCTTTGCAAAAAGTAGCTTAATCGAACTGTCGTCTTTTGATTTGAAAGTGTCTCAACTGTCATTTGTCAAGAAAAAGAGTGTCGTAAACTCTTCCTCTTTTAGATAGTCGATTACACTTTTTCCATTATATTTGATTTGAATTATCAATTCTTTGAAGTGTCAAAAACAATTTTACATTTGAAAGTGGAAGTGTCGTCTTAGTATTCCTTTCGTTTTTGAAAAGAAATTGCTAAAGTGTCGCTTTGAAGAAAAGTAGTTTAGATCTGTACTTAGTTTTATTTTTCTCATTCTCACATTAAGGAAACTGAAAAACAAATACATGCATGTGCATTTTCATTTAGAATGCATGCAGAAATTGATTTAGGAAAAGTGCATTTAGTGTGTGCTCTCTGCTCTATGTTGAAAGAATTTTAATCTCCTTTCCTTAGTAGTTAGGATTTTCAATGCTAAAAGAAAATAAATGACTATTTATCATTTTAGATTACATATTTAGGAATTGTACATCTACATCACGCGATGAAACTTGAAAGACAAAATTCTTAAGAAAGATAAACTATAATATAAACCTCAATGAACATAAAAATGCTTTGGAACCTAATGTACAACATCTAGAAGTCTAGGCTAGAGACATATTCTAGTGTCGTAAAGCCTGGTAACTATCATTTTCATTGTAGGTTGGGTGATTCCTCCTCTTTGATACAACAAGTGCCAGTACGAACTTGTGCTCGCACATACCGTCGAGTATATATTGGGATACCACAATAGGCTGATATTCTTTATCCTTAGGAAGTCGTGTCTGCTGCCCTATTGATCGCAATGCACTGAACACAACATTTGGGATGATTGACTGTCGTACGTAAAGTATATTGCAATTTTGCAGTTGGTTTGGTAATCTCTCTGTCTAGATTTCCTGAGTAGTCACTTTCGTTCCTTTTTAGACTCCTTAAAAGAAAAGGTCCATCTGAGTACTTATCACTTCAGGCTCATTAAAAATTGAAGGCGACTAGAGTCATCTTTAGCTTTTTCTCGACTCTTAAAAATTGAAAAAGAAAGCTGTGTCAAAGTGTCATAAAATTTATTTTATTCGGAATAACATATCTATTCCCTCGTTGGTCTTAGGTTTAGAAAATGGATTCCACTAATCAAGGATTTCCCCTTGGGGGGAATCCTAGTTCTTTCTCTTCTTGGGGAGATATTGGTTCTCCATACATGGCTACATTGTCCCTTCGACGACTCACAATTGGCCTGCCAGTATGGTTATTCTCGACCTCTGTCATTCAAAACACCGTAATTCCTCAGCAATCAAATTAGCAACTAGATGATACTAAAGTTGCTCCGCCACCTTCCACCTTGTTTGTTTCTCCCTCTCCTTCTTCCTCTTCGCTTAGTGAAACTAGTAACACTAAAAACCAAGTAATTGAGAAGAAGAAGAAAGGGAAGGAGAAGAAGAAGAAGAAGCCAATGGCAAAAGGGGGCAACCATGCATCGTCTGGTAAAAATCCACACACTACACCATCCAAACCTAAATCTCCATGTGTCATTTGCAAATGAGACCACTATCATCGAGATTTTCCTTCCATCCCGTGGATCTTGAGAGACTGGTCTCCCTGCTTGCATAATCTGGTGTCTTCAACCTCTGTAGATCATGTTGAGAGTACACCATTAACTAGTGAAAATGAAGTTAATGGACAAAAAGGAAGATCTAAATTTCCTTGTGGGCTGTGTGAAGGAAATCATGCCCTCCTCTGTTGTCCTTTCTTGGACAAAGCTAAAAGATTCTTGGATAACTGTCCTGCTTCACCGCAGCGACTTCCTCCTAGATACAAGAAAATCTTGCCAAGTCCATCCTAGTTGAAAATCCGATTGACACACCTCTGTTGTTAGTCGAAATTCCTATCATTGAAGATAGACCCTCTGAGTCCACACTGGACAAAAGTCAATAGGTCGAGATGGCGGTCGACCCAGTTTTGTCTTTAGAAGGTCCACCTTCGGATGATACAGTCTCCAAAGAGAATGAGAACGAAACCGTTCAAATTATTTTTGTTAACATAAAATCCGATGAACATGGGGGGCAATCTACCCATTCCTTTACCATAGGAGGGAAGTTCCTCAGTTCAAGATATTCTCCGGCTGTTTATTCGGTCCATCCTCCAAGCAATCTAGTCGTTTCCTGCAATTGGAATCTACTAGGGAGACCCCGCCTACCATCTAATGTTACATTCCAAATCATAGTACAAGATTACAAAATGATCATGGCTGGCAATTTCATAGATGAAGGGGCTTCTATGAGTATCCTTTCCTCAATTGCTTGGAAATTCGCTTGGTTTGCCATTGCTTCTGCTTGAGATTCAAAATTTGTTGGGCTTCAATAAAGGAACCAGTCGACCATTAGGGATCCTTCCAAGTTTTCCTATAACTTTGAGAAGGAAAATCGTTCATCTAAATGTGATGGTAGTCCAAGGACCTCTATATTACAATCTACTCCTTGGGTGTGACTACATTTATAGTATGGGAGCTATTGTTTCCTCACTCTTTTGGGTGATGTGTTTCCCGTATGAAGGCAGAATGGTCTAACTTGTTGACCAAATTTCTTTCCCCAGTTCAAACATGGCTACTAGTCAAATGCCATCCCTAAATGGTCTCTTTGCATAAGGAATGTCTCATCAACCTCCAGTCCATCCACCTGATGACCATGACTGATTCAGTGAATGGGACTAAACCCAGGGGGCATGCGCCCTGGTCTGCTTCGGCAGGAAAACCCTGAATAAAATATAGGTTTCCTCATGACCAATATGACACACCCGTCTATTTAGGATATGGGATCAGACTGGAATAGGATTTCCTCATCGAAGGTTATGTGATTGGAAGCTCACACCATTCACCTTTGTCTATTTCGATGGACAGAGCCGAGGAAGTGTTTTGTCTACTCCACAGACGAAACAATCTTGCTTTAATGCAAGAACTTCCATACGGTAACCTGTAAACTTTGCTTTTATTTATACTTGGGACCATGCAACCCTTTTTTACGCAAGTGAAAAGCGACCAGCGTAACTCTAACCCCGTTGTTTTTACTAACTGCAAATACTTAAGTTAGGTAATTTGTTTGATCCACCATTCACCTTTGCCAAGACCAACGACGACAGTAAAGTAAAGGAAACGTTTTGTACAAAACTATCCTACCTAACATCAGTAGTTCATTAACCCTTAAGACAGTAGTTGGTCATTCCTAACTTGCATACAAAACGCTCCAGAGCAAAGTTTTGCATGGGGCAAGCTCCCTAAAAAATGAACCTCCTAATGAGAGACATCCTTAATAGATGATTGGCACGAGCATGTTTCCGTGAAGTTCAAACTCGTTAACAAATAAACCTAGCAATGAGTATATGTTCCCCCGGAGTTCAATCTCATTAAAAATTGAACCCACCTTCGATAAATAACCTTTGTGATCGCATTGCTATCAGCTTTTGAGCCTTGGTCATGTTCTTTCCATCACCTTCACTCTTTTAGCTGATCATACACCTCCACTTGATTGTATACCCTTTTGAGGAACAACTACAATGAGTGATTATGTTAGCCACCTTCTTTGCACTGCTGTGATTGAAAAGTTATAAACTTACCTGGAACCAACTGCTACCTGAAAACATCACTCATTCCTTAAAAATGAGTCTCCTTTAAACCATTTTCAGACTCGTTAAATGTGAAAAGATTGTCGAGCATTCCAGCTCATTAAAGTGTTTGGAAATACCGAGTTTTCTTTAAACCCTTTTCAGACTCATTAAATATGAAAATATTGTCGAGCATTCCAGATCGATAAAGTGTTTGGAAATAATGAGTCTCTTTTAAGCTCTTTTTAGACTCGTAAAATATAAAAAGATTGCCGAGCAATTGGCCTCTCTAGCTCGTTAAAGTGATTGGAAGTGCCATCCCTCCTCTATATTTTAATCTTTGTGGACCTGAGGGATCATTACACAAAAAGATCGAGCGCTTGTCTTTTTTGGCTCGCTAAAGTGATCGGAAAAGTCATCCCTTTCGTATCATTTTATACTCTTTCAGACTTAAGGGATTATACTACGAAAAAGGACTACTGAAGTTTCCTTTCCATCTCTTTTCAGACTCTCTAAAATTGAAAAGGACCGAGTTAACTTTGTTGTTAAACTCGTTAAAACAATAGTGACAAACTTGTCCATACGGACAAGAGTGAGTTTCAGTGTCACTAGGCTCGCTAAAACATAGTGACAGGTTTGCCCAAAGGGAAAATTATAGAACAAGCATATGTTATCCTCCTCAAGCTTGAAAAAAATAAATAGGTACTAGTCAACAATGACTAAGGATAAAGGGAAGAAAACTTGAAGAACTTCATTGGTAGCAGGTCACTCTTGAACATGACACTTTTTCCATTCACCGGTCATATGACCATTGGTCCTCCGTACCGTCCATTTTTGGGGTTAACGCTACCAATCCATTTCAGTGTCGCTGATATGTTCAAGAGAAGCTACTTAGAGAATTCACCAACCCAGCTAACGCCTCATCCACTGCGATACATTCACACTCCATCTTTCATGACCACCACCCTAAACCTTCTATCATCAAATCGTTTTCACCTCCACAAAATCATTTTCTCTGTTTCGTGTCGTAGATGTGGGATTCGTTAAGGCCATCCTACAACAAGTCACTTCTTGTCGACATTAGCTCATTATCCAAGAAGTTGACTTAGGAACAACCCTTTCAGTACTTTGAAGCTTGCATGCCTCAATAGCAAGTTTCTCACTTTCGGCGACAGGTTTACATCAATGGCCTTCGACCGAACGATTTTGTGTGGTGTTTGACATTGACTCATGTATTCAAACCATGTGAATTGTATTGCAGTACCTTGAGGATCATTATCATTATCGATGATTTCCCTCACACCTATTAACAACTTACGTCATTGGCTGGTAATCAGGCGATGTCTTTCCATGTTCGACATCAGAACATCTTTTCACATGGTTCGACTTGTAGTTCGGGTGAAGATTGTACGAGTTTGAAGACCCACGATATAGTTTCATCGATCCAGGCTACGATATATTCAGGAAAATAAAGACATCAAATGTACTCCACAGCTACACAGATAATCATCCAAGCTAAGGGATGATGGCTCTACCAGAATCATCAGTCTACCACACAAACGATTGTCTATCCTATGTACATGAAAATGAATATATAAAGCTAAGCATGGGATTTCCCACCTCAGCTAGATCATGAAAATATTATGAAGATAATGTATTGTATTGTATCTTATTACAGGTCACCTTCCAGTTTGAAAAACTTCATATCCTCATGATAAAGCATTTCACGCGACATCAGAAGGTTTACGACCTCATGCTTTAGGGCCAACTGTTATAGACATATTTGGGCACTACAAACCCAATCACATATGTCCATAAACCAAGGGCTTCTAAGCCTCTAAAAGTGTTGTTTCATACCCTAAAGGATCAAGGTCAATTGATTACATCATTTCCTAGAAGTTCTCCCTGAAAAACTGCTCAAAACTGGTCAAAACTAGATCATATAGACTCCTCCATGCTAAGGGTATGATGCATCTCACCTGCTACACGCAAAGGGTGTGATACATACTAAAAAGCCCTTCTGTAGGGTGTGATGAGCGAGAGCAGACAAATGGCAGAGGTAGTTTTCTAAGTGGAAACCCAGAGAATCTTCTAGAAATTGCTCATATGACACTTGCCTCTCTGAATTCGCCCAGGGATGAGTAAGAGATCATGAAATCTCCAAGTGGAACCAAGAAATATCAGTGAGATGCCACTAATGAAAATCCCAGAAGCTGACTCACCCCCTACAAATATCTATATATGGATCCCTCATCCTAGAGATCCAGAGGCTGGAATTTCGTATTTTGTAAGGAAGTGTTGTTGGTTTCTCTGTGAAACATTGTATTGTTGGGTGGTCTAGTCTTTTCATGAGGTGAAGAGGGCTTTCATGTTGGGAGGATGGCATTGGATCAGATAGTTGGGTTGTAATCCTCTCTTCTACTACTTCTATCAGTAAAGCTATTTGATTTTTCCTCCGTATACTTGTATATTTATGAATCTTGTATTTGTGTATGCATTTGTATGGTTAATGTACATCTGATCCTATATTGTTTATGGTTATAGATCTCTGTTCTTTGATGGTATTTTGTTTTTTTTACTCTACAGGTGTTCTTTGAAGCGGGACAAGTGAGAAAGGAGTGGCGAAAGCTCTATCAAGGGAGAGAGGAAACAAGCAAGGAGGCAAGCGAAAGACTGAGATTGGTGGTCTTTGCTTCTCTCTCATATATCTCTCATAAAGGAAAGTGCAAGTTTCTTTGAATTGTTTGTTTCTAAGATAGCTACCGTTCTTATTGGGACTAGTAGATCTGAATAGACACTAGTTTTCTCAGAAACACCGATATACACAACCCTCTAGGCCGTTCTTATGGAATAAGTTAGCTGATGTCAACATAATAGGGCATGCAATAGATGAGGCAATGAGGATCCTCAACTAAAGCATGAGGGAAAATAGTAATGTGACTAATGGACTGACACCAGCAATAATGGGGAAGAGGGGGATGAGGGACGAACAAACGACTTCCATAGTCAAAGTATAAAGTGCATGTTCGACCTCGCAGCAACTGAACTCTGAAGGGGATGGGGACAGTGTGACTGGAGGCCAAAATGGGCAACACAGGATGAGTGGTATGAAAATATGGTGGAATGATGGGACATGAAATAGACTCCAAGAATGCAAGGGGGACTCATTGTGGATGCTCTAAATAAGGGTATCTTGATGAAACTTCCACACAGACTAGGCCTGGTGGGGACCGTGAAAGCATGAGTAAATGATGGTTAGTCATGACAAAAATCGGCATATGGCACAAAAGTATTAAGAGGAAGTGCACCTCAAAATACAAGTGTCTCTTTGTGACAAAATTCGATTTTGAGAGGCAACGAAGTTACCTTTCTTGGAAAAATGGTTTCATGGTGAACTGTCAAATCATCAGAAACTGAGGAAGACCCATTATAGAGATCAGTGAGAGCTTTGCAACGGTGCTAATGGTTCATCAAACTCAGCTACAATCTAGTCGCAATGAGAAACAAAAAATTTTGGATTTTCTATGAAAGGACATTCTCCCTCCAATTTGGATTCATTTGCTAAGTGAGCTATCATGAATGTGGAGAGGAGGAAAAGGCCCTAAACCTTGTGAAGATTGTAGTTGAAAAACTGTCTATCAGAATCTAGATATGCAAATTTCATGAAAGTGTCATTACTTGGCTAAATATGATCTTAATGCTTCTTGGAACGATGGTTCCTGGTGAAGAATTAAGGAAGATGGAAAAGGGAATGAACTACTAGAGGTGGTCTAGAATCATCCTTGCCCACTAATTCAAACGTGGGGTAGTTGGTAAGGGAATAGAATATTTGAAAATATGGTATCAAACATCTATGATATGTGATGTGCATATGGCTCATCAGAGAGGTCGGTAGGAAAAAATATCCAAGGAATGGGCGGATAATCGACCATACCTAGATCCAGTGGGATCTAGCCCAAGACTTAACTGAGAAGATGTCTAGGGAAAAACCATCATGCCACCAAGCATGGGATACTGATCTGGTATGCAAAGGTGGGAATGATCCCCCTTAGAAGGAGGAGTGTGTGGAGTGCCATTGTGTTCCGAGTGCTCGAAAAAGGGATTCAAGCATCTCGACCCAACTTGGCTCAAGATCCCCCAAAGGAGATGTAGCGGCGTATGTGCCCCCAGTATGCTATGGGCATACTGGAATATTTATAGCCATGGCTCCAAACAATTTTATGATACATAATATGATTATGCATTTTATATGACGATGATGGTTCTCCATTTGTGTGATTATCTTCTATGGTGTACCTGTGATAAATGCCAACATAGAATGTTTTTTCCAATGGTATCTACATAGCGATTTTGTGCTCTAGGCACATGACTTAAATTAATGGTTTCTTATTCACATACCAATATCTTCACTCATAGATATTTTCTAAATAGGAGTTGGCTATGCACCTGATACACACCATTCAATTGCATGATAGGTAGCAAGGAATCTAAATAAACATGAATATGAAGGATGTGATGAGTAAGGGCATTGACTAAAAAACGTAACAGTGCATCATATTCGCCCTGATTATTGGTGAAAGATCCAATGCACACATCATTGGAAAGGACTAACATATGAAAGGGGGTAAAAATGGCCTAGGCTACTGAGGCTATATTTTGGGAGAATTGACTTGCACCATCGGCATGATCGATATACGGTGTGGATGATGGATCCATCTTAAAGGTGAGAAAGGAAACGGATGAGATGGTGTGATCTATCGAACTATATGGCATAAATAATGACATGAAAATCAAAGGAATGTGTTGTGGGAAGCATTTATGGAGGTAGAGCGTATTGGGAAAATTAGGAAGGAGATGGCCTTCAAAATCCTCTTGAAAGAATGCCCCCTTACTCAAGTGTAGGGGTAATCAGGAGTAGAAATACCTTCCATGGTGTCCTCATCAGGCTGGTAGATGGATGGATGGTAGGAAGACTAACTACATGATGTGGCGCAATACTTGGTGCATCGACCTGAGGGGTATGGTTCACACACATATTGTCTTGAATGGTAGACAACAAACGGGTAGACGAAGGGTCTAGTGATGTTGATACTTAGGATTTTGTAGAAAAAGGTTCGATAGAAACGCGTGCAACAACCTCAGGAAGGTTTTCTGGTGAGGAACTCAAGGATGACAACAAGTAAAGAATGGGCCCTGTGGTGTCCATCATCTTGACATCCGGGGGAGGGATCACAATAGTAGGGATAGAGTTTCTTTGTTCTGGTTGACTGGTGGTACCAAAATCCATAGGTCGAGGAGTAGAGGATCAACTATGAGTGGCCTCGTATTCACAAATCTCCCAACTCAATTGTGGAAATCATCAAGATCAGGGAAATAATGGGAATAGTGACCATGAAGATCACATAGGGCATACTGGTGGTTTGTGTGAAGCATTTTTAGTTTTGTAGGTGGGACCGGTAAGTTAATATGGAATTCTAGGATGTTCGACTGAGGGAATGCTTCATGAACCAAAGCTTTAAGTTGAGGATGTTTAGGAAAATTGTTGGTGGCATGTCCAACAACTTCACAAAAAGTGCATTGGGGTGTTAGATTTTAGGCCTTAGGGACTGGAGGAGCTTGGGGAGCCTTGTCCTTCAAATATTTCCTTTTGGATTTGCCCCCCTGGCTAGATTCTTTCACAATAGGAGTTACTTCCTATTGAGGTTGTAATGGCACTGAAGAAGTGGTAGGGGTCATGGGGACCAGTTGAACTGGGGTCAAAGTGTGATGTGGTATTGGCTGACCAAGTGGGATTTTTCCAAGGGGATCAATGTACCATACTAGGATCCCCAAAGTTATGTTAGGAAGGACTATTGAAGCCATGATAGGTACATAAAAAATTCCCAGAGGGGGGAATAAGAAAGTTATCTAGACGACACGGTCATGTCCTAGTGGAATTGCTCTTGGATGGTTGAAACTTGGAGGAACAATTCTTGGTGGAACATAGGAAAGGAATCCACAAATGGAGAACGTCCTAGGGGAGTGGGTCCATAGGGTTTAGCTGGAAGAGCAACAACAGGATGTTGAGGAGCTGGTTGTTGATCAGGTGTACCAGATTGTTTAAGGGCATCCCACGATTCTTGTAACATGCAAACACTCATGGAAGTAGGTTCTGAAATGGGAGGGGGGGGACTAGGGACGATGAGGAATCCTTATAGGCTACGGGTGAGACACTGGTGCAAGGAGCTGAAGACTGTTTGTCAAAAATTGATGAGATAATGGACTCGGGGGAGGTAACAGATGTCGGCTCATAGTACATCAACTAATCGATGGTAATGATCTTCCCTTCATGGGGGAAGCACATCTTGCAGAAGACTGCAAACATGATAGTTAACATGGCATATGTGTAACTACGACCTAAGAGAATATTGTAACCCAAAGGGGCATCGATGACTTCGATATCGACATGGATAGCCTTGCCCACAAGAGTCACCAAACAATTGCAGTACATGCTAAGGGGCTGAGAGGGGGACAACTCCGGTGAATTTAGTTGTTTCCAAACAGCAATGGACATCACACAGGTGGATGTACCTTCATCAATAATGCATTTGGAGATGATGGAATTCAAGATTTTGATGGGTATCTGGAAAGAAACCGGTTAAGGTAATGGGGGGGTGCTCTGATGTATCAATCAGGAAGAAAATCAAACGATCTTCAGAAGGACCCAATCCACCCAAATAAAATCAAACGATCTTGTTTTGGGAAGGGCATTACTGGAGGACTTCCAATAGTGAGTGCAACAATGAAAATAATCAAAAGTGAATAATGAGTGGAAAACCCTTCTATTTATAGCAAAATATTGAGTTATCCTCGAATAATGAGCAGTAATAAAATATTATTGATCCCATTCTTGGAATAACCACCTGGAATATTTGATTATATTTGTTTAGTAGAGAAAAGGTATTTAAACCTTTATTTAGAAATAATAAATATATAAATGTTTTATTTATTAACTCAATTAATTAGCTAAGGAATAATAAACAAATAATGATTTATTTAATTATTCCTAAGGGATTTAGTCAAATTTAAAAAAGAATAGTAATTAATTAATGATTAATCAGTTATTCTTAGAAACAATTAAGAAAAGTAATGATTTATCTGTTTATTTTTCATGGTTAGGTCAAATTTAACAAGGAAAAATAATAAAACATTGGTTTAATTAATTATTCCTAGAAGAAAATCAACTAAATAATGACTTATTTATCTTCATGTGTTTAACCATAAATTACTTAATAAAGGTGGTTTATTATGCAACTTCTCACATTGAAAGCAATTTTACTAGGGTAAAATTGGCTTTACATCGTATACTTTGATCCATCTAGTAAATTAGGCTAGATGATCAATTTTTGGTGAAAATAAAAACATTAAGAGTTTTTGATGTAGAAGGAGAATTGGAAGAGGATCAGATGGATTCAGTAGATTTGGGAGGAGATTTCTTCATTGTGTTTTCATCTTTATTGATAGGTGTAACTGGTCTCTTTTTTTCACTTGAAGAAGGCGAATCAATGGATTTTTTACTTCTAGTCTCTATAGGTAAGGCTTCTTCTTCAACCTCATTTTCTGATGTAGTGAGGATGAAATCCCATAGTCAATGTGCATCTACTTGCTCTTCTTCTTCTTGGCATTCATTAGTAGATAATGTTGTTTCTTCCTCTTCCTCCTCTTGATCAGACTCGACATCTGATATGACATTAGGAGGTTCAGGGTTTGTTGTCTGCAATCTCCTAAAAGATCAAAAAGGTTTTTTAGAAGACTAAACTACCTGCTTTTTGATATCTACCATGTCATTTGACATAGTTTTAAGAAATTTTTGTAATCCTTCAAGATCAAAAGGATCTTTAGGAATTTTCTTCTTTGGTTCTTCCTTAAAAGTCACTTTCTTAGATTTCCTCTCTTCATGATCAGTTCTTTTCTCTAAAGCGAGAATTATTTTTTCTACAGATATTGAATCTTTCATATTATCAACTAAAGTGGATTTAGTAGCCCTCTCTACAAAAATTGCAATGTTAGAAGGAAGAGAAAAAATATACCACTCAATTTGAACATCAACACAAGGTTTAGAGGTCTCTGGAATTTTATTTAACAATTTATTAAACCTGGAATTGAAATCTTTAATTTTCTCATTAGGGTTGGCTTTAATACGGGATAGATCATTGATTAGAGTAGCAGTTGTGCGATCATCACCAAACTTAGTCAAAAAAATTTCTTCAAAAATATCCCAACTAGTGATAGATGTTGGTGGTAAAGATAAGTACCACGAACTTGGAGATCCTTCAAGTGTATATGGGAATAATCTCACTACACAATATTCTTCTACTACTTCATTAAGATTAATGGTGAGCATGAAATTATGGAGATGTTCTTCAAGAGGAAGTCCATTATCAGGATTTAACTTTGGTAACCATATTTCAGGATGCTTAGGTAGAGGATGGATAGGTGCTACCATATGAACCGCTCCATGACTAGTCCATGGTTTAGCTGTTGGTGGATTTTGTTGTGTACCTGCCATAATGGGAATTTGAAAAGAATAAATTGTAGTGGTAGAAGAGGTTGATTGTGTGGAATAAGTAGCCCCTTTGCTAGCACTACTTGGACTAGCACCTATTGATTGGGAATGAATGATAGGGGTGAATGGATTGGTTGGATGAGAATAAGTTAATGAAGAGGAGTGAAATAGTGTTTTTTGGTGGAGATGAAGATAAAATATCACGAGTGGATGATTTAACTTCTGATTTTTGGGTTCTTCTTTCGTGAGTAGGTAATGGAAACTCAAATGGAGTTATCCTGAATTTCTAACTTTCAGAATGAGCCAAACTACTTGAAGTGCGAAAATATGAGGATACACTACCTTCAAATAACTCAGAATGTTGAGTCTTTTCTTGGGAAATAGAGATTCCCTCTAATTTATATTAAAGTGTGAACTTTAGGTAACAAACATAAAGGAGATTGATCGATTTTCTTAGGGTGTACACTAGGAGATTTGGTTACAACTTCTGATCGAGGCGTTGAATATTTCAAGTGATATATGGAAGTCGAGGGAGATTTTGAGGGTGAATGACTCTTCTAGTGACCTTTTCATTTAGGATTAGAATTTATCTCCATTAATAGTTAGAGGTTCAAGCCCTCCTTCTAGCAAAAATAATTTTGAAGGCTCGAACTTGACTACCTCAACATCAGGGAACACCACCCGGTCAGGAGCTTAAAGCAACTCTGTTTCCATTGAAATTTGTGGGTCTGACTCAAAATAAAGGGAACAATTTCCCATTTTAAGGAGATTTAATATAGTAACAGAATGAAAAACTAATGAAATGATTTTATAGCTAATGGTAAAATTACTAAATAAACTTATTCTAATTATTTCCTGGTATAGTACGTCTTCACATTTTATTCAAAGAAATATTTCACTAAGTAAATAATGATAGAAATCATTCAATACTTTAATGAATAGAAAGCATATATGATAAAATTAATTAATTAAATAGTATATTAATTTATTTAGTTAAAACTCAATCACATAAAAATATCTCATTATCTCATACATAATCACAAATCATCGAATCATGCACATGAATGTGATAATCATTGATTCTTTTGAAAGAATTTATATAATGAAATAAAACATAATCGATTCACTATCTAAATCAACAATACATAAATATATCACAAGTATAATAAGACCTGATGCATTATCGTTTTGCTTATGAAAAAGTAGCTTTCAAGATCAACTTCTGAATTAAATAACTCTGAATCAAACAATAGTTCAAATTCAAAAGTTGTCTTCTCAAAATTCTCGATCCCTTCTAAATGCATGAAAGGGGTTTAAATAACCTATTAATATTACAAAAATAGTAAACTTCAAAATAAAAGTCTTCAAAAAATATTTAACGCACTAATCTAAGATAAAGGACAACTAATATTTATTCTTGATCTGCTCTCAAAGATTGTATATGCCCATGAGCGGCTTCATCTGAGGAGGAGTTATGAGATACATGTGCATTTTCCCCATAGACACTACATCATTAAGTGCTGGAAGAAATTGTATGTTGCATTTGAGAGACACCTCAGCACATGCCATTGACTATGAGGTTTAACCATAAAATTCAAATAAATTTAAAGGTTTACATGTGATCAACTATGAATGTCTTGAACCTTCTTTTTAGATGTTTCTTTCCAATATTGTTTCAAATTTGTGACATCTGGCAAGGTGTCCTTTGGGCATTCCTGAATTAGATTGGCTTGCAATAAGTTATCTGTGATGTATTTGGTGAAATTTGAGGCAAGATTTTTGGCTCTGATAATAGCCATCTCTACCCATTTCATTTTGATATCCCAGACACCAAACATGATATATTTCTATGATTATTCAATTCGAAGAAGATCAGATGATCTTCCCTAAGCATTGTGTTGCCAATGTGTATACTCAGATATTTTCTCATCAATATCTTCATAAAATGTCCTCAAATCAGACAATTCAATTACTAAAGAATCATTTATCTTTGACAAGTCATGAATTAAGGCCAATTTGTGATAGAAGATGACCTATTTTTTATTAATAGTATGTCCAATTCTGATGCTTCCTTACGAACTACATTTGTATTTGGATTTTCTCTCAACTAGTTTATTTTTTGTTGCAATTGCATTATCTACTCATCCTTGTCCTTCACTTCAAATTCAATTTGTATCCTTAACTCATTAAATCTCTTTTGTAGCTCAGTAATATTTTCTTGCCAATGTTGCTCAATTGCTTGCTTTTCTATCTGAAAAGTTTGTTGCAATTGGACAATCCTTTGATCCTTTCCCTTCATTAGAAATTGTTTCTCTGCAACTTTGTCAGTGGTAGCACTAGAATAAGCTCCTAGAAGTTGAGATAATTTGTTTAATTCCTCGTATGGGGTTTTTTGAGTTTCTTTTCAAAGAAATTGAAAAGGAGTCTCATTTTTAACTAGCGCTTGTGATTGTTCTATCTTTCTTTTCTTCCTTGACCTAGTCATTACTGCTTTATGCTTTCGACTGTAAAATACATCCCGAGGTGGGATTTCTTCTATCCTGAGAATTATCTCGATAGTAGGAAAGGAAATAATTAGCTCCATATCATCAACAATAATTTATTGATTGACAATATCAGCATTAATATTATTGTGAAGATTTTTAGGAATAGTATCCTCTTGGGAAGCCTAAAAAATAAACGAGGTTGTCCCTGTAGTTTTTGGAACATGCTATGTCTCTCTACTAACTATAATTTTCTCTGGCTATACATCGGCCGAGACATCTGTAACCTCAACTTATTTTGTGGTCAAAATATAGTTGAATTCCTCCCATACTTCATCCAATTTGTTTTCCTCTCTGATCTCTCTTGTTTTCTCAACAACTATAGTAGTTGTTTCAGAGACTTGGGAAGTAATTGGAGCTTTTGAGGAGGAAGTTGATGCATCTAAAGTTTCTAAATTCTGATGAAGTTGCTTTAACAGGGATTTAGGCAAATTGGCTATTCTTTGCTAATGATATTCATTGAACCTAATCAATTCATCAGGACCTAGATGGTTTGATACTAAATTCTCCACCATATAATATTCTGGAACCATTTCAAACAAATCATCAAATTTTCCTGGTTGTGTTGTAGCATATTTTCCTACACCATATGGGTCATATGGTCTATTTAATATGATAAGGAAATTAAAGGCTCTTGATTGGTAAATTTCAATTAGAGAATGCTTGAAATTTTCTAAGGCATACATACCACAAGAAATGGGAAAACATGGCGAGGAGAATTTCTTGGCACATTTAAGTAATTTAGTTAAGCCCTTACCAACTATTTCATAAGCTAATTCCTTGGCCAACAACTTATCTGGGACAAAAAGGGGAAAATCATAAGGATGGGAAAGGCTACCAAAAACACAAATATAGGTAAACGATTCTTCCCCAAACCAATTTTCTGTAGGCTTTAGGTCTTTATTTGCTTATGCAGTAAGTATAAGGGCTTTTCTTCCAAAAAATTCTTCGTGGATAGGGAGCATGACTTTATGACATATTTTGTAGAAGTCATCATGGTATTTCAATTCCCAAAGGATGTCGAGATAAACAGAAATAGGGTTATGAAATTTCTCTATCTATTTCCATCCAAGGGATGGAAAATCATAAGAAAAACAAATTTCATCTATGAAATAGGCGCTCATAAATAAAGGAGGAGTCATTCTTTCAAGAACATTGTGCTTTTGTCTGTAATTATGGATTTCAGTGGTCAAATGTTTGGATAATATAGCTACCCAATCCATGATATAGCCACTAGCAAAGGTTTCTATCAATGACACCCATTCTTCTGAGAATTTATGCGTATTTGGATAACCATAGAGGCGACATAAAATAGTTCAATATGAGAGAAAGGGCCAACAATGGACGCTAATGAATACATACCCCTATCCTCTCGGTTGTATTTTTCGCATCCCTTCTCTATTGTTTGATCAGATCCACAGGGTTCCAATTCTGTTGCATGAATTTCTGGATGAATTGCATATCATACCTCTTTTGAGATGGAGGTATATCATACATTTTACTTAAATCCTCAACTATAAAAGACAAAATAATTTTCTTGCTCAGTGTTATAAACATTTGTCTGTAATGTCCAGCTAGTCGACAATTCATATCACCATATCTGTATATGGTAGAATTTTAGGGTGGGCAACAATTCTGTGAAGAAATGAATTCATGGCATCATTCCATGCAAAGACATTACTTGGAGGAGAATCATCAACAATATTAGTTTGTTTCACAATTATCCACTAATTTTCATCCTCGAATAGTTGGTATATCACCTCCCAGGAGGCGGAACCGATGTCCTGAGTTCATGTAGTATCTGTAACAATGGAGACATTTGGAACACTTCTTTAGGTGGAAAGATTGGTTCTTGCTGTGTTATAAAATTTCTCCTTGCCTTGATTAATGTTGACATGTCCTTTTAACTACTATTTATTAGAATTTACCTGTAAAGAAACATACCAAGATAAGCAGCAAGAGCTTCGAAGGATGCAAATAGTCATATCAATTAAATGCGAGTTATATGGAAATCCTTTCACGTTAACTAAAAATTATTACCAATCGACAAAAACGTCAAAATTATAACTACACGGAGTGGTCATTTAATTTCCAAACATTTGTTCACATGATACTGCGACTTGTCATTATATCATAAAATCATTTATCGACGTGTGGTATCAAGTGACATTACATAGCTGAGCGATCTACAATTCCCAAAAAGTATATAGGCGTCAGATCAATATTAGCTAAATATCGGATTTTAACAGAACACGATACCGACATCCATCAATTGATGAAATGCGATATCGGCTCTTGATGAAATGCGATATTGGCTGGACATTTTGCAATTCCGCTTATCACAATTTTACAATTTCGCATTTTTGCAAATTTGCATTTCGGAATTTCACAATCTAGCTTTGTATTTTTCATTCGAAATCTTCGATAGTATACATATCATTTAGTAGGACCTACTCGTTTCTATCTTTTTCATTAATTTTGGGATTTATTTAGGCTTTTAATTCATTTTTTTTAACTACAAAAGGATTTTGAATATGTTTTATGAGCTTATTCATTAACGTTCTTGTTTTATTCAAAAATCAAAGAGTAAAAATGAAACTTATCCTATTTTATTTGAACAAAGAAGAATTATATCCTAAAAATTTTAAAGGGTCCCCATTATTCTTTCTCCTAAGTCTAAAGATAATGGGGGTTGTTGAGTACAACTACACGACTGAGGAGTGCCTAGATTGACATCTTTAGAATGCAGCAAAATGAATATGAAATCCTAGAAGACTACTTTGAGACGTTCCTTTACAATTACCAAAAATCCAAAAAAGTTGCTCTCGACCTAGTCACAGTGAAGACCATTTTTCAAAAATAAGTGCGAGATGACTACATAGAAGTACTTAATATTATGAGTTGGGGTGATTTTTATCAGAAATAATTTGCTAAGATTGCCAAATACTGTAAAACGTACTCCCATAGTGAAGCAATGTTGGAAAAATTCCTAGAGAGCTTACAAGACGAGTTGTAAAACCGACCACAAGTGGGGTAACTAGGACAAAATTAGGGAATATGTTGGACAATTTTAAAAATGACATCCTTAGTACCATTAGTAATGAGCTAAATATCCTCAATAGGAAGAGGAAGCGAGAATAAGAAAATGTTTCTTTAGCTATCTTTCTCCCTCGCTATAGGAAGAAACATCCTGAAAAGGAATCTCCTCTTAATACCTTAGATGTTTGTATAATTTTCACAGATAAGAATTGAATTGAAGAATGTCCTTCATTACGAGGCCTGCAAGTTATATACAAAGGGGGAATAGAACAAAAAGATCCATCTTATACCCTAGAAGACCATGGAGGAAACAAAACCCCTCCATGTCCCAAGATCCTTACATGTAGTTCAGTCAACGGCAATGGGCTCCTCAAATTCCTTACCCTCAATGGGGGCCCCAACCATCACAAGGAAATTATTGGCAACAAGGTTAAAGGGGGACTACCTATGGAAACATAAAACCTTACCAAACACCTTCTTATCCAACCTACACACAATATCCTTCAAATATCCCTCAGCTATTTCTAGGGTTTAATTTACCCCTCCTACATTCCTTCCCACAACAACAACTGCTTGTTGGATTGATAGGGCTTGACCCTTGTTCAATGTTAATTAGCTAAACAAAGCCCTACACTGCTAGCCCTTTCAGCATCAGTCCGTGGAGTGCGGAATAAAGTCTCACCTGAAGCAGTATGGGGGGATGTTGGAACCAAGTTTCTACACCCTGAGATGGTCGTGATGTCGTTGGATTCCTTCTATCCTTGCCTTTGCGCAGTTTGCTTCGCTCTAGGGATTGCAAGAAGAACCCTTTATTCCAACCTTCAATACCTCTACCAAAGGGTATGATCGATCTTTGCATAGCCCTATCCTACTGCTCAGGTACTTTCACGCTGCTATGGCGATGTGCCTTGCAGATTCCCCAACTAATCTAAGTGACTTTCTTATCTTATCAAATAATTAAATGTAATTGCATCCATTCACGCATCACATAAGAATAATAAATGAAATTCATACATAACATATCAAGATGCATTAACAGAACAAAGACATGAGAATTGCCGAATATTTATCTTTATTCATATCTTCCCATTGATTACAAACTTTGTCCGCCTTGTGCACATAGCTATAGGGGTCCGTGCACTCAGCTGCAGACTTCCTACCCTATTCCTATGCACACTTAGCTACAAAGTCTCTACCTATGCTAAAACCCAAGACATAGACTTCTTACTTCAGAGCTACGACTCTCTTACATAATTCATCATTGTCTATCTCTAAAACTACTTGGAGCTTAGCTCTTTTTATACAATCCCATGATCCAAATACCATGGGTAGATCACTTACAACCAACTTTACTTTAAAAAATAAGCGTTGACTACCCTTTATGACTCATGACACCTTCGCACTCCATGATCAAAAAATACAGAGTCTTTACAATTTTATTACAAAATTTGACTCAAACATGGGCTTTTGGCCCCAAAACTTCCCTTGGGGGATCCCTCTCCCAACAGTCCCCCAACACAAACATCGTGACTTGTCCTCGAGTCACTTGACAGGCGTGGAGATATTTTCACAAAACCCATCCAGCTCGACCCATATTATGCTACCTCGGCCGTGCACTGAGCTGCTACCTACTTCGTGTCTTCCACTGTTTTCTTGGTCACTGCTTCTACATTGTCACCTTGAAGTTTATGTTGCATTTCTTGCAAAGTATCAAGCTTGCCTTCAATATTTCCTGTGACTGTGTAAGCTTCCTCCAGCTAGGGCTTTAGTCATGCCTTCAGCACTGCTTCCTTGTCTAGCACTGCATCCACCTGTTCCTTCAACTGCTTGGCTTCCTACACCTTGGTTAGCCTCTGTGTCAGCATGATGGTTCACGTTGTGCCCTTACCTTCATCGTCACGCTGTTGTAGCTTGCACACTTTAGTCTCTAGCCTATATATATTTGGGTCCTCCTACATGCTGGTCAGGACCACAAATGATTGTTCGAACAACTGTGTCGAGTCTGCTATTGCACTCTCCACCACTGCTACTACTTCTATGAGAGCGGCCACCCATTGTTCCTATACTTCTAGTGGTGTTGAAGATTGGTCCCTCAACTATAGCTCTGTAATTTGCAGGTTCAACTCCAACTAAACCCATGCCATCTCAGTCCGAGTGTTGTGGACCCTTGTGGCCAACTTGCAGATATGTACCTCGACTTGCTCTTCCTCCAGAATGGCCATCTCTGGCACCATGCTGCATGCCTCCTCAACGACCTGCACAATCTTGTTGGTTGCCTCAGTCTTATCAACGATGGCAGCATTTCTTTGTAGGGCCATCTAATCATTGTTGATCCACTGTACGTTGATTACCTAGATGGTGCAATGCTCATAGGCCCTTAGCTTCGTAATGAGTCCATCCTACAAAAGGTGGAGTGCATCATGCGGAAGCATTGCTATGTTCAGCCCACCTCCCTACAGGCCACTTACCGTGGCCCTGTTGGCCTCAGTTTTTTGTTGTCAGCGCTCCATTCGGCAGCACTATTGCACTAGAAGCCTTCATGCACAACATATCGACAACCTTTGAAGTGCCAATAGCCAAGCTGGTGGACATTGTACCAACCTGCGATGCATGGGTCTGCAACTCCTACAACCTGGTCTGGATGGCCCCTAGGATGACTTCTTGTTGTTCTTCAAATTGTTGTAGGGCCTCCACAGTGACATCACTGACTGTGTCACTGATATCATGTATGTCACCATTTGTTAGTGTGATAGGGTCCAATGAGGTCTTTGTCATGTTTTATTTCTTCCTAGACCCTCCTTTTTCTAGCTCTCTTGGGTGCTTAATGCGAGCGAACATCTCCTGAGGGTCCACATCGTGTTGTTCCATTTCTTCCTCTTCTATCTTAGGTGAAGGAACCCAAGTGTCTTTGTCAGATCCACGATATGTTCCACTTGTCTGCTTTCGTGACTTCTTTCCATGGGCCTTATAAGTGGCCATCTTTTTCCTCTTCTCGACCAGTTGTGCCATCTTCAGCTTGGCCTCCTCCTTCTTTTGATTGGCCGACTTGCTTCCACCCACTACCAAGTCTGTGGTAGTACGCCACTATACTAGCCATTGATCAAGCACCCCATCAATGGTGTCATCTGTGGCCAGATACGGCAAGTCGTACCACTTCTGTACAGGTTCCTTCCATGCCCTAATTGATACTCGATGGAAATCAACTTTAAAGTCGGTGTAGCCCTGAAACTTGGCATACACTATGGGCGACAATCATGGCTTGCAATTCATGGCCATCCTAATATTCATCTCCATAAAGATCTAGAAAATCTTATTGTACCGGACTTGCTCCACATACTTGGTCGCCCACAGCGAAGCATACTTCGCTACTTTAGGGAGGTGTGTCGCGACTGAAGGAAACTGGCTATCCTCTGGTAGCTCCCACACTACAAGCACAATCAATAGGAAGATCCACATGTATTGGAACGTCTTGTTGAGCTCTTGTGCTTCACCATAGTTTGTTGTGTACTCTCTTGGAAGATATTCCACATAGTTAAATTGGAATCCTTCAGCGCACTATCCTGTGAGTACGATGACAGGCGCCGACACCTCATCGATGCAACACTTCTGCATCACCTTCCCTGCAAGGATCTTCATTGCTACCTTTACAGTGGGGTCCGTTAGGGTCCCACCCTAACCCCCTTATCTATGTAATGGGACCATGTCATAGTCAAGAGTCAATAAAGCCCATATTAATAATTGTAAGTGGTTAATCCGCAATTAATAAAGGAACCACAGTTAGTTGCAAATGGGCCGACGGTATTAGTAATAAGCGGTATTGACCCGTGGTATTACTTGTAGGGGTCATATATAAAGGATAGTAACTCCCTACGAGGAGCATCGTGTCTTATTTTTGTAATCGAGCTCTGCTCTATTGGAGGTTGCCCCCTCGAAGAGGCAAGTGAACATTACTCTCTGAATAATAAAGTCTTCGCTCTTCTGTGTTCTGGATATCTTTTCTTCGCATATTTTGTGTTATCGGTCTTTTTTCTTCGCATATTTTGTATTTGGGTATCAATTGCAGGTCAAGAAGCATAACAAGTGGTATCAGAGCTCTTTCCAGGGCCGATGGGATCTCCAATTAGTAGCAATTTTTTTTTTGGCTCGAGACGTGTTCCAACATCTTTAAACCACGGGATCTGTCATTGAGCGCATAAATCTGTGGATTTGGAGAGGCATGCACGCATGAAATACAAGAGGTGGTCACGTCTGTTGGACTCCCTTGTAACCCCTGTGGGTACCCCTTCGAGTAGTAGCGCATTAGACAGAACCGCGCACGGATTGTCTTCGACGTACCCTCTGGGTATATCAGAAGCCCCATAGGATCCCTGAAACCTCGCCATAGATAAACCAGCGATCGTCTTGCAGCTACAGTACACCGAGAATAGCACTCGGAGAGATTACTCGCCCGTACGATAGGGTAGTCGGGTGGTACGGCTAAGGGTACGGTCGACCCTCCTTAGTTAGAGCCCTGAAACATTGGGCCGAGTACTGCTGCCAGACCCTTATGTATATTGTGATTTGTAGCACCTGACACTCCCCAAAACCCTAGTTCCTTTTTTACTCATCATCTCATCCAGATCCGCTTGAGCAAAGGAGTGCAGCTGCAGCAGACATCGGTCCCAACCAGCGAGTTCTCTCAGATCCAGCAGACCAAAAGCATTGTGCAGGGTTCCTATACCAGGGTATAAGATGTTCCGGGATGCTTATTGGTGATATAGCCCATTAAAATCAGGATGACGAGCTGAGCATCGTGGTACCATTCAATTAATTGGGCAATTTTTTTTTTTGGCGGTCCCAATTTTTTTCATCACAACGGTGTATGGTAGCAACTAGAGCTCAAGTGATGGCCAATGAAAGGATGGACAAACTGGAGGAAGCGGTGAACAAAATCCACACTCAGCTGGACAAAATAGATCTGAGTAACATGACCCAACTACTTCAAGGAATGAGTCTCCAGCTACAGAAATTGCAAGGAGAAGGCAAGGAGGACTTGAGGTCAAACGGCAAGGAGCAAGCCCACGAGGAGGGATATAATGGCTATGAAGGCATTTACGGTGAATCTAGCTACTCTCCTCACGTCTGGCACACCCACCCACCACCCAATCAGCGACTTCCTAAGTTGGATATGCATAAATTTGATGGTTCTCACCCAGCAGCATGGCTATCCCAAATGGACCAGTATTTCAAATTGAATCAGATCCTAGATGATGCGACTAAGCTTGTGTTGGGGAGCATGTACTTCGACAATGAACGGTGGCAATGGTGGGAATGGCATCAGCGCTCCAATGGCTATTTTAGGACTTGGGCCCAATTTACCAAAGCTCTTAAAGATCGCTTTGAACAAGAAGACTCTTATTTGGGTCTTCTCACTAAACTCAGACAGACGAGTACAGTAGAGGAATATATTAATGCTTTTGAAAGGTTTGCTTTCCGCACTAAGGGTCTCTCAGATGAGTTCTACACGGAATGTTTTGTCAGCGGTCTTAAAGAAGCCATCAGAGCTCAAACGCTACTTCACCACCCTCCCACGTGGATGGAGGCTTGCAAGGTAGCTCGTAAGGTGGAACGTGTATTAGCAGCCCAATACAGTCGGCCAAATTTCCCCGCTAAAGGTCACCTCCCACAGGCGCCGCACACGACTCAAACACTTAGGGTCCAAAAGGTGTCCCCTGCGGAAATGGCCGAAAGAAGGAAGCAAGGACTATGTTCTACTGTGATGACAAATACTCCCCAGTCATAAAATGTAAGGAGCCCAAAATTCTTTCAAAATAGATGCCACTGACTCCAACTCACAGAGGAAGATCCTAACACTTTGGAACTGAGCGCTAGAGGACGAAACCCAACAGGACGATGTCTCGACAACCAGTGTTTATTTTGTTGCATGCCCTGGCAGGGATTCTTCTCCTCAAACGCTCAAAATCAGAGGGATTATTAAACATCGCCCCAGTAGTGGTTTTGATTGATAGTGGAAGTACACATAATTTCATCCATCAAAGAGTCGCAGAAACAGTGCACTGCTTTGTACGAGCAGTTTCTAACTTCCAAGTTCAAATTGCAGATGGGGGCACAGTGAAATGTGAAGGCCGTTGTGAAAATGTCAAACTTCAAATGGGGGATTATCAGTTGAAAACCCACATGTTTTCCATAAAAATGGGGGGTTGTGACATTGTCCTCAGAGCTGAATGGCTCCACACTCTTGGGCCAATCAAAATGGATTTCTAGGAGTTGTATATGAGTTTTAAGAAGAATGACCACACACATACCCTTCGCGGACTCCAGGTGGGAGCCCCTTCTATCATAAGCTCGCATCGGATGGAAAAATTGTTGAAAAAGGGCAATCATGGAGTGGTAGCTCAATTTAATGCCATCCAGGGAGTTGAAACCAAGCAGCCGCTACTTCATCCTGAGATGCAAAAGATTTTAAACAACCATCTACCAGTCTTTGAAAAGCCTCATGGGCCTTCCACCATCGCGAGGGGAACATGATCATAGCATCACCTTGGTTCCAGGGGCCCAACCCCCAAATGTGCACCCATACAGATATCCGTTCACCCAAAAGAACGAAATAAAAAAAATCATCAAGGAA
>APFE030033414.1:32577-51502 GCA_000404065.3 Pinus taeda | reverse complement strand
TAAATGTGCTCAAAAGAAAATTGGCAAATTCATTTGCAATGAAGGATTTGGGAGCTACAAAACAAATCCTTGGTATGAGAATAACTAGAGACAAGAAAAAACGCAAATTAACATTGTCTCAGAATGAGTACATACAAAAGGTGTTGAAAATATTTAATATGCACAATGCAAAACCAGTTAGTACACCTTTTGCTAGCAATTTCAAACTTAGTAAGGAAATGTGCCCAAAGACCCAAGAAGACATGGATTATATGTCTAGAGTTCCATATGCATCAGCAGTTGGAAGCTTAATGTATGCAATGGTCTGCGCAAGGCCTGATATTGCACATGCAGTGGGAGTTGTAAGTAGGTATATGAACAATCCAGGAAAGGAACATTGGATGGTAGTGAAATGGATTCTCAGATATTTGAAAGGTACCACAGATCAAGCATTTTTCTTTGGTGGTTCAAACATTTCTCTACAAGGATATGTTGATGCAGATATGGCAGGTGACAGAGATAACAGGAGGAGCACTATAGGATATGTAGTTACTATTGGAACAACTATCAGTTGGGTTTCAAAAATCCAAAGTGTTGTTTCACTTTCAACAACAAAAGCAGAGTATATTGGTGCTACAGAGGCTAGTAAAGAAATGATTTGGTTACAAAGGTTTATGGATGAATTGGGTAAGAAGCATGATATGGGCATGTTATACAATGATAGCCAAAGTTCCATTCATCTTGCAAAGAAATCAGCATTTCATTCTAGGACTAAACACATACAGCTCAAGTACCATTTCATACGATCATTGTTGGAAGATGGAGAGTTGAAACTGCAAAAGATACACACTAGCCAGAATCCTGTAGATATGCTAACAAAAGTTGTAACCAAGGAGAAATTGAGAATATGCTCAATTTCAATTGGTCTTCAAGGATGACGATGAAGATGAGAAATAGCCAGGTCCAAAGAGGAGTCATTGTCCAACAAACGAAGCAGTGATGGAGTTGCTACAATCATTCTCCAAGTGGGAGATTGTTGGTGTGGAGCATGATTATTCAGAGGTCTTTGTTTCAGCCGGATGCATACCCCAGGAAGTTTGTACACCCCTCCATGTGGGGGGGTACGGGGGGGAATTGCCCCCCCCACGGGGGTTCAGGGGGGCCGATCCCCCCCGGTTGGGGGGTCCGGGGGCTAGCGGTCCCTCGGCGGGGCCTTCAGCAACAGTGCCCTCGAAGCTAAAAATAGATGTAAAATTGCCTTGTAAAAGTATAGTAATTTCTAGTCAATCTAGGTCATTCATTAGGCAGATGATATGACGGTAGAACTTATGTTTAGTTTAGGGTTTTTTTTCCCTAGAAGGAAACCCCTCCCTTTGCATGAGGGCATTGTATTGAGGTTGTGATATAGATGTGTATTCTCCGAGCGAGAAACAAAGAGGTGAGACTGTGAAAGAAAACAGAGGATATTACAGTGGATCTACTGTAGGTTGTGTCTCTTCATTTTGCTGGATAATAGAAAGGAAGGATTGGCAATTCGGGGTGGACATATCCCAAATTGGGTGAACCACGTATATCTGTGTCTCTCTCTTCTTATGCATTTTCTGTGTTTATGTTTATGCAATATTCTATGTGTTCCATTGCTTTGTAATATATAATTTTCTAACAAGGGTGAGTCACCCTATGGTCATGTGTTGCTCTAGTAAGTACACCAAGCCCCCCAAATCTCCCAGAGCTCAATGCATGCAACATGCAAGACCCTTATCCGAAGGTCTCTCAACGACTCCAAGTCGTTCGAGAAACTCACAGATTTGACCTTTCCCTGGGGATTTGACAAAATGTCTTCGACATGTACATCAATATCAATGTGATGGAGTTTCCTCACTCATTGGCTTACCATATACCAGATAAGGTAGTATCTGATGTCTATATGTTGGAGCAATCATCGAATACGGGATTCCTCAACAATCGAATCCCCTCCTAGTTGTCACAAAGGATCACAATGGTATTCATCATGTGTACAAACAACACACTGAAGAGCTTCTAAAACCATGCAGCTTCACACAAGATCATAATCATAGCTATGTATTCGGTCTCAGCGGTGCTTATAGCAACTGACTTCTACCTCTTGCTCATCCATGATATCAAAGTAGAATCCAAAAAGAACCAGCACTGAGAAGTTCTCTAGTGATCCTCCACACTGCCTACTTAGTCAACATTCAAATAATCATGCAGCTTCATATTTCCGGCAGTGTATCTCAATCCATGAGAGATTGTGCCTCAAAGATATCTCAAAATATTCTTGGCACCAATCCAGTGAGGCTAAACCAAATATGAGCTCACCATGCTAACTGAAAAACATATATACAGATAGAATTTCACCAAGAACATCAATGCAAATGAGTTTATGAAACTCAGAGGCATTTCCAAAATCTGGTCTAGCATCATCACCATATAAATTTTGAAAGTTAAGATCCTTGAGGTAGCCACAGGCTTGCAGTTTACCATTCCAGATTCAGAATCCAACTCCCTCTTACTTCTGCAAGTGAGAGGGTTTGCACCTATCATAAATAAGTCATTCTTAGAAGGTGTTGGTATGAGTGGTCTATCATCCACAATCTTCAAACAATGGTTTGGATCAACTTCACTCTTAGTGAATCTCAGATTCATATGGAAACTATCAATCCTCTCATATCAAACCCGGGGTGATTTGCTTCAAGCAATAGATGGATTTCTTCCACCTGCATACATGAGATTCCCGATGAATCTCAGACCCCTCGGGTTATTCCAAGCTTGTGAACCTACTACGTGAGGGAAATGGTCCCTTTGTAATATTTTCCTTCGATACATCTTAGACATGTACCTTCATTCTCCTTTTGAATTGAAGCATCTCAGTCACCATCTGACTGACGTCGAGTAGGGCCCCACAATAAGTATACCTCCGGTGCTATAGAGGAGATGTGTCAACTAACATGGCCCCAATGGACCATATTGCAACTTGGTACAAATTTCCAACCCTAAACTCATGAGTAAAAAAACCTTTGAAAATTCTATTTTCAAACACGTACCTTTCCATCGATGAATGCCACCCTAAAACCTTTGACTTCCATTGCCGAAATGGACACTAAGTTCTTCTTATGATCAGGTACATAAAAGAGATTATATAAATGAATCGAGTTACCCTCATTCAATTGAGGGGTAACATTTGCTACATGCTTTCTAGGATAGGTGGCATCAGCTCCAAGTATAATCCCACGATTGTTTCTTACCAAATTCGAGAGATCACACTTCTATCTTATGAAGTGCCTTGAAGTACTATAATCAATAAGCCATATTCCCATAGAATCTGAAGGAGAGGGCCAATACAAGATAACGCTTCTTTATCTTATCAGAAACAACATTTGATTCTTTATACCTGGGGTTCCTTCCTTTCCTTGAAGAGTCGGTCGTTTCCTTGATGACCTGCATTATCTGTCATTCCTTTGATCATTGAAGATGTCATTGGAATGATTGTTATCTTCATCAATAGATGTGTCCCTGCCATTTGGACACTCCTTCGCATAATGGTCGAACTTATTGTAAGCAAGGCATCTGCCTTCCTTTCACCCTAAGATCTAGAATTCCCATTGAAGTGATTTGTGGTTAGGCCATCAAAAGCTTCCACTGTGCCATTCTGATGATATACTCTGCTTCGACTTTACCCTTTGTGAATTTGAAGAGGGATGAGGAATCCATTGATCCTTTTGTCCTTTCCCAACTGTCTTCAGTGATTGATATTTCACTCTTTCTTGGGATTTTTCTTCACCTCAGCTCGAATACCATGTTAAGTGTAGGTATGTTCTATGCTTAAAGAAATTTATTTCAATTTTCATACTTAGCTCAATATCTTTTTCAGATTAGCAATCACATCAACATTAAAGTAAAATGCAGATAGAACATAAACATAAGACAAGACAAGAGGAAACAAGATATGGCACTAGCCAGGGACAAACCCCAATGTGGGGAAACCCTTGATCAATTCTTCTTATATGTTTTTCAATAGTTCAGCAGAGAGAGAGAGAGAGAGAGAGAGAGAGAGAGAGAGAGAGAGAGAGAGAGAGAGAGAGAGAGAGAGAGAGATAGTACATTTACAATAGAGGTCAACACTTTGACTTATCTAGATAAGAGCATAGATAATCTCTAACAAGATGATACATTAGATTAGAAGACATGTTGCTTCAACTGATTCTCCAAGGTGACTCCTTCACCTATCATTGTGCTACAGCTCGCATCATGTTGCACCATGCTACACATTCTTGTTGTCCCATTGTGCCATTGCTGCATAATGTCATGGTTGTCTCGTTGTGCCACTGCTGCACTTATGTCATGATTGTCCCATTGTGTCACTGCTGCACCAGGTCATGGCTATCCCATTGTGCCACTGCTGCACAATGTCATGGTTGTCCTGCTATGCTTTGTCATACCATAACAGCACCATGAATTTGCTGCACTAAATACTAGCTTTCCCATGTTGTACCCATGTACCATTGTTGTCCCATTGTGCACTCTATGCCATTGACCATTGTTGTACCATATGCTGCACCATACTGCACCAAGTTTCCTTTGTTGTCCCATTGTTGTATCATTGCAGCACCATGTAGCATTGTTGTTCAACTATTGCACCATACATCTTGTTGTCCATACTGTTGCACCATACATCTCACTGTCATATAATATGTTGTCTACAATGTTACAAACTTCATCATAAGACTTGGATATATCATTCATGACTATGATTCAATCTAAACAACAGATAGAGCATCCTTATTTAGAACAGTGTTAAGGATAGCTAAAGGTGTGGCTTCTTTATCTTAGTGTTTACGTATGAGAGCATTCCTTCCATGACAGCAATGGTATTCCTTTCATGAATGCATATAGGATAAGGGTTTTTCCTTTCATGTCAGCAAGGGCATTCCATGTATAGAGAACTTCTTCTAGGATAGAGTTTGGGTGCCATCTCCATTAGGCAATGTAGCAACTAGGTTTAGGGAATCTCTTCTCCTTAGACCTGCGGATAGGGTTTTTGCCTCCATTTCCATGGCTCTGTATTACTGCTTCTTCATAAGGAAGTGTTTAGGGCTTCTCCATAGGGCGACATTTAGGGCTTCCCCATAGGGTAGAATTTAGGGCTTCTCCATAGGGAAATGTTAGGGCTTCATTCACCGTGCTAGATATCCCTTTCCTCCTGCATATAGGGATTATTCATTAGGGTAATGTAGAGCCTAGGTCACTCCCTCTAGTCTACTGTTATAGCTGGTCACTTTTGATGATGGTGATCCTCTTGAGCATTCATCTTGCACACTAGACGATGCATAGATTGGATTAGGTATAGAGGAGGAGGATGATGGATGAGACAACAATGGTAATGCACAAATTCTGATGATTATGGCATCGAGGAGGACTACTGATAGTCATCGGCTATGAGATTCTTCCATCTATGGTTCTAGTATCCATGATATTTTGTATTTTCTATTGGCATTCCAATCTATAGTAGCATTGAATCAATATCTATGTAGTACGTTTTCTACATTTTGGTTTTTATTACTTAATGAGAAGACCACAATTTATGGTTGTAACTTCTTGTGTTTGCCATTTGATCATCATTGATGTAGTACTAGTAAGTACTAGTTGTATGATTGAATTTGTATCATGTAAATGTTATAGTTTCTAAATTCTAAAATAATTGAAATCCTTATTGTCATGTTTCTAGAGTTGATGTGTCTTGTCTCACATATGAGAGATGAAACACTTGGTATTACCTTAGATTGGCTATTTATTTGGTATTTTCCACTGTAAATGGGTTGCTATTATTTGGTTGCTTCATGTTGTTCATGTGATGTAGGTGTAGAATTTCTTTGCTAACAAAATTCAGAGTTGATTTACCTCCCAAACAAATTATTGCTTGTGTGGGGATTTTTTGATTTGTTGATCTTATATGTCTTGCCATAATATTACAATTGTCCACAATTATTAAACTCTGTGATTTCTTGTTGTGGTTGCACATTCTCTAAGCATGCTCCTATTTGGATCATAGGAGAATTAAGGTTACGGTCTTGAATACCAACATGATTGAGACAATAACAAGATGGCATCTCATTTTTAGCTTTAAAGGTTTTAGTTAAGTTGTTGATTACTCCATTTATCTTGACTTACAATTTTTTGGACCAAGAACTAATAATGTATGTCTAACAATATACCTTAGGCATCAGAAAGGACACACCTCTTTATCACACCTAGAGAGACAATGGCTTTACGTGTCTTTACAAATTTTGAAATAACTGTAAGGTGGACAAAATTGTATAATTTTACAAGCCCTTAGTGTGGGGGGTGAGAGGCTTCTTCACATGCTATCTCATGGCTTGGCTGCTATCACTAGTCATATTGAGGATCTTCCATTGCAAACTCCAAACCCATAGGTGGCATAAAATGTTGAATAGGTGGGCATAAACTAAAACAATGCCAAATATTGAGTTTTTGATCACCAATCAGAGTGGGAGACTCCCTTTTTAAACCCCAAATTGAACAAATGTTGAATGCAATGTCTTTTGAGCTTGGATTTCACCAGATGTTGAAAATAGATCTATTTTCCTTTCTACCTTAAGTATAAGTCAGTTGAGAAATGTGGCACATTAGTGAGTAATGTCGAAAACATAGTTAAGTCATAGTGAGTGGAGGGTTGGGCCTTCTCTTTTAATATTAATGCATTACCAGGAATTTTGAACTGTCTTAGAGGGTTGAAATTCTACAAATGGAGTATAACCCTTGACTACTTCAGAGTTTAGAATTTATGACATATGGAGAACCACCTACAAATGAGATCAACCATTAAAAGAATAAAATAAACTATAAGCCCATCAACCCTTTCAAAGTTTGTCTTCTTGCCAAATCTTTTAAAGTTACTTAAGGCCATACTTGATTTCAGAGAGAACAATGAACTATTCTTTTGGTGTTGACTATTAATGCCAATATTGGTCAGTCTACTAAAGATATATATGCTAAGCAGAATTGTACTGAGAGAAGGATCTGCAAAGAACAGAGCTTTGCTTCAAATGGTCCTTCTTGCACCCAATCCTTGCTCTTCTTCAATTAGTTGTCATCAAAAGTTCATCAAAAAGATACAAAGTACAAAATCTCATGAACCAAGCTTCCTATATGTCAATCAGTCTTGTTCACAACTTCGTTGTGAACAAGACTACTGCATAACACTACCTCGGTCAAACGCGTTGTAACATAGCTATCATCACTGGTTCAGGATTTTAACTATATATATTTGACAAGTATCCAAACTTATCTATACAAAATTACAAGTGCGGTGAGACCATATGCAATGCTAACTAATCAGAGACTAAACCTAATAGTGATGACACCTTCAACAAGGTCTCTGAGTTGACATACCATCATGATAACTGATTCACTGAGATGCCAATGTGCTGAAGTACAGATATCAATACTTTAGTTTGGGATTACAATGATGCCACTATCTTGAATAGAAATCTATACCAACATGTACAGTGACAAAAATATTCTGAAGAAACCAGACAGTGGATATGGAGAATCCATACATCAAATAATGTCAAATGCAGGGATGAAAAATCATAGTATCGAGATCACTATTGTAAAGTAGAGAATACCCAAAATGCATGGTAGAGATACATTGCAATTATAGATCCTAGAAGTAAGAAAAAAAAGTAGTATATGGCAGTCTGGTCCATAGAGCTTTATTCTATCATTTGCAATGAGAATTATTGCAAAAAATCTCTTAGAACTCGATAGAATATCCAATTTGTTTTCTGTTGGTCCAGAAGACCAATAATACCCACAAAAAGTTGTTTCTCATTCAAAAATTGAACACACAGTGAAGGGAACTAGAAGGATGGAACTTGATTGTTTTATAGTGGTCCACTATAAGTAACGTCTTATAGTATGTTTATGAAATATAATTCCCATAAATTGATACATAGACACAAGACAACACTTCATAACGGTGTTTGTATCACCATCAAACCCTAAACCCCATAAGGTGAGTGGTCAAAGCAGTCAGATCTTGTTTATGACTACGTTGAGAAAATGTCCTCTTACTGGTTTCAAGATCATTTTGACCTATATCATCGATCATTCTAGAGTGCACCTTTTCCAGGCCCCAAAATTGTCCCTCAACATTGACTTCATGTGTATTTGTTAGAGGTTTTTTGTCTACATTTCCTCTTAAAAATCTTGTGCATGAATGATTGTCCACATGTTCATGGAAAGAGAACAGATTTGCATTTGATGTGGTCCAAAGAGAAAATTTTTATTTGGTCAAGCATGTATTCTTCATCAATGATTTTCTTGACATCGTTTTCACTTTTAGTACTGTAATTGTATATGTCATCGAGGGTTTTATTACAGGTTTAATCAATCTTCTGGGGCTGTCCAACTTTGTTATTGTCAACAATAGAGCTATCTATAGGTGGAAATGGATTTGTATGACTGAAAGCTTCAATAATTGTGTGTTTATAACATACCTTTTGTTTGTCTGCCAAGGAATATCCATCACAGATGTCAATAACTTTGTCTTCCAGATGAGTATTGAAAGTAAAAGGAAGAGAATTCCCTATCCCATCTGGCTTGAAGAATAAATTCATATCATAGGCATAAAAAATAGCAGAACTGTCAGATTCCATGATATAGGATCTTTTAGGATTGAACTATAAAATTAATTGTTTCTTCACTCATATAATCATAATGGTCACATTATTGCTTTGTTGGCTTTGAAAAAGTTTATTGACCTCAAACTCTAGGAAGCCATGATTACTTCCATTTATTTCTTACATGATCATGATTAAAATAAAAGTGAAACATGGGGGTTACATTACTCCTACTCAAACTCACAATGAAATGTTGAGATGCCAAGTGTATTACCATGAAAGTCTACAACTCCCTTACTTTTAGTGTCTGTGAAAATAGGATTAGTTTATTGAACTGTATTTCTGTGACCTTAAAAGTGTTTTCAGGATTTAAATTATCAGCAAGGAAAGCATGATCTTCATCATACTTTTCATATGGTTGATATTTTGGGGTAGAAACATGGTTTCTACCTGCCTAGAATTGCATATGGGTTGTATCAATGGTGGAAATATTCAAAAAAATCTTCATTTCCTCTGTTTATCACTTTGTCATGTAGGAAAACAGAGTATAGGAATATGGATTAATCTGCCTCGTAACTGTTAGTTGCTGAGTCTCAATTGTGATTATGTGATCTTGGAAGGTTTTGAGAGTATATGAACTCTTCTCAATGTATGTCCTTTAGTTGCAAGACTTGGAGAGGGGGATGTAGAGTCTTCTTATTGGAATGCAGAGGTTGTTTGACTTTGTATAGTTACTTATTATCTAATCATATGAAGAAAAAATAGAGTTACAACAATACAAGTTTAAATGCATCACAAATGTACATTTGTTGAGGCTCAGCTGCAACTCTGAGAACATGGAATATTTTGTGTGGAGTATATAGACTCTTCTCAATCAATTCCCTTGCATTGCAAGACCTTGATAGGGATATACATATTTTATCAATAGGAAACATATGGCATGAGATTCATGTGGTATTATCCTCTAACCATCTTAGTCGCTTTTATGTTAAGTGAATGGGAGTGTTAAGACTCCTCCATTCATTATTTAAATCATGGAAATGATACTAGTAGATTTGAGTGAGATTCTGTCAATCAGACCTGCTTATCCATCTGATTGTGCTATTATTTGTTCTCAAGCACCTGAGATGCGATTCCTAAAAGATAGAAATAATACCTTGTGAATTTATTAAAATTAGTCTCCTAGACAGGCCTTCTTCTACTTATGTTTTGGAGAAAACATATCATCTCATTGTTCTAAACATCAAAACCCAATAGACAAACTCATTCCTATATCTCTTTAATATTTCTCCTTTCCAAATAGGCTGAATGATCCTAAATTTAGAGGCAAAGTACCATCCTTCTCTTCATGCAATCTCAAAACAACTCTGAGGGCCAACCCAGCTTCATTAAATGAACGAAAGCTATTAGCACATCTATTTAGGGTGCATCTTTATGTGAATTTGTGGCTTCTCCAGCACAAGCATACACCACAGTGATGATTTGGTTTTGTGCTTGCGCTGAGGAGAGAAATGGAATTTTATGAACAATGTTGTTCAATGTTCCTTGAACAAAGTTTAGATTGTTATAATCCTTGTTGGCATGCGAAGGTTTGTTAGACCTTGTATATTCTCATGATGTAGATGTATTAATTAAGTTAGTGAAACTAGCACCTCCCTGTTGACATATTTTCATTACCAAATTTCTAAATGTTATAAAAAAAAGGTTCAGCAAGGTTGTAGTGAGTGAACTCCAGTGTTTTTTCTGAGGTAGAAGCCATTCTTCTTTCAAGTCAAATTTCTAGTGCTACATTTCTCAGGGTGCTTCAGGACTTGTGCTCTATTTCTTCCTCACTTAACGAGGGAAAGGATGATTAGGTACCAACTTATATAAATCATGATGAAAGTTTTATTATAATCATGAATATAAATTTAGTTGTTGAACTTCTATGGCAACAACTGGGTCTCTACATCAGTATGATAGAAAAATTGGTCATCTTCATTGTCTATTATAACTTGTGTGAGATTTGAGTGAGATTCTAGGCGAGGTTCTGTAAATTAGACCTGCTTATCCATCTGATTGTGCTATTATTTATTCTCAAGCACCTAAGGATGTGATTCCTAATAGATAGAAATAATACCTTGTGAATTTATTAAAATCAGACTCCCAGACAGGCCTTATTCTACTTATGTTTTGGAGAACACATATCGTCTGATCATTCTAAACAACAAAACCCAATAGCCAAACTCATTCCTATACCTCTTTAATATTTCTCCTTTCTGAATAGGCTGAATGATCCTAAATTCAAAGGAAAAGTACCAACCTTCTCTTCATGCAATATCAAAACAACTTTGAGGACCAACCCACCCTCATTGGATGAACAAAAGGTATTAGCACATCTATTTAGGGTGCATATTATGTGCATTTGTGGCTTCTTCAGAACAAGTGTACACCACAGTGATGATTTGGTTTTGTGCTTGTGTTGAGGTGAGAAATGGCATTTTATGAACAATGTTGCTCAATGTTCCTTGAACGGAGTTTAGATTGTTATAATCCTTGTTGGCATGTGAAGGGTTGTCAAACCTTGTATATTCTCATGATGTAGATGTATTTATTAAGTTAGTGAAACTGGCACCTCCCAGTCGACATATTTTCATAACCAAAATGCCAAATTCTATTAAAAAAAAGGTTGAACAAGGTTGCAGTGAATGAACTCCAGTGTTTTTCCTAAGGCAAAAGTCATGCTTCTTTTAAGTCAAATTTCTAATGCTACATTTCTCAAGGTACTTCAGGACTTGTGCCCTCTTTCTTCCTCACTTAATGAGGGAAAGGATGATTAGGTACCAAGTTATAGATATCATGATGAAAGTGTTATTATAATCATGATTCTAAATTTAGTTGTTGAACTTCTATGGCAACAACAGGGTCTCTGCATCAGTAAGATAGAAAAATTGGTCATCTTCATTGTCTACTGTACCTTGTGTCTTTTGATGCTAATGGATTTCTACTCCCTCTACCACCAGGCACACAGAAGATCTTGCCATATATTGACGTATTTTCGTAATATGTGAAAAGTTGCAACCTCATTAAATGACACTTACATAGCTAGAATACACCAATGCTACCTCTAGAGAGATAAAATGAGCAGCAAGTTCATCTAATTCCTCAGTGCTCAAGATATTGGCCCATTGTAAGAGATACCTAAAAGAGTTAAAATTCAATCCATGGACCATTGCAGAGTTAGATCCAACGTTCAATATTGTAATGAAAATATATGAAATACACCAATCTTATCTATGCATTCATAAGCAACATCTGACAAACACATTTGGCAACTAGCCTTTAGTTTTTACTAGAGATGCATGAGAATATATGAAATACACTAATCTTATCTATGCATTCATGAGCAACATCTGACAAACACATTTGGCATCTAGCCTTTAGTTTTTACTAGAGATGCATGAAGCATTATATAAACACAATGCAATCTTTTGGGAAGTCCATTCAAATGTGGAACATTACTATGGAAGCCAAGTTAAGCATTGATTTTAGACCTTGAATGCACATTTCATGGATTTTTGTAGTAGTGACATAAAAATGAACTAAGTCAGTTATATCATATATGTCAAAGATAGTTTAACTCGAAGAATGAAACTGCCATTTAAGCTATAAACCTAACTAAATGGTCCAAACCTGAAACTGTGACCCTTCCTTGCAAATTGCATGTGCTACCAATTAATCATAGTTAAATGGTTTTAGATTTAATACAAGAGTAATCTTATGGAGGAGCTATTGGGTTTGGAAAGTCACCACAGAACAAAGGCTAGTGGGTTAATCTCCTAAAACAAGGTGTTAACATAGTCTACTGAGAGGTACATTTTGCATCAGGATATCCCCTAGATTGATATCGTTTTATGAGGAAGAAAAAACATGGAAAATTTTTGGTTAGGTAGGAGCACAACTTGTCAATTTGGTCTAGCTTGAGTGATTAAAAGAGAAGGTTGTTAGGCTCTCCACCATTGCATGGATTGATATAGAGACGAGACAAAAGAGGCTCTCTCTTGAGACTTGACTAGGTCATTCATAACAGTTGTGGTGTTGGTGCCTTAACTTAGCCAGAAAATGCCAAAACTCTATTGATGCACAAAATTTATTACTGAATCTACCTCATAGTATGCCATAGTCACTGAATATGACATGCATGGTTTTACCAAGGAGGCACTAAACTTTTGAAAAATGAAACTTTATATTGGTATGGTCAACCTACATGGGGAGAAACAAAACTTTTTTTAATAAGATGCTACCAAAACCTGGACATTGTTGTGTGGGATTATGGCTTGGTACCTACATATTGCACAATGACCTTTGTTCATTGAGCCAATAGGAATTGATTTCTTTACGTGGATCTTCCTGGTACAAATATCCCTTTCCTTGTAAGGCCTTGATAGGGGTATATATATTCTTATTAATAGAATGCATATTTGTCTGTATAGTTGTTTATTACGTAATCATCTAAAGGAAAACTGATTACATGAATATCGGCTAGGTTGCCTCATAATTGTGTAGTTGCTGAGGCTCAATTGTGATTACGTGATCTTGGAAGATCTTGAGAGTAATCTAGAAGAGGAAAACTAGTTGGTCAACTTGTGATAAAGGTGAGTAACTACTTGGACACTAAATTTTAAGCCTGACACATTCTTCTAAGAACATTGGATCCAGAAATCTTGAAGGCTTCAACTACATTGATTATGTCATAGAAGTTGGAAGAACCAGAGATGTCATGGATGTGTAACTATAAACATTATGAAGATGATAACACATTTTTCTTTCAGGGTACATTACCAATCATAGTGCAAACAACAAATTTCACCACTAATATAGTTCATCGGGCATTGATATCAATCAGGCCTAGTTAGCCTTACTTTTTTGGTAAGGAGATGAGGCTTCATGTTTTCAACCCTGTTTTCCCCAAAGGAATTTATGCTAGCTGGAAAAATTATTCATTACTTTCCCCTTTTACAAGCAAACACTTGGCAAAAAAAGGATTCCACACCTGGGAGTTTTTTGTAGGATAAAGGGAAAGGTGAGTGGGTATCCTGGAAGTAGCTGCATTGGGCTTATTAGCATTACGCCACTTTTCATGTGGGTCTTCACAACAAAGAATCACCATTACACTTTCTTGATTTGTGTTAAAAATAAACATAACACACAATAGATTCATTTTGGCATGCAATGTTGTTATTGGTAGTATGATTGTATTTGTGCCACATGTAAAGCTAACATGCGTTAAATTTCTTTCAGCTTGCAATAATTTTATCGGAAATGTGCTTGTGTTTGGGCTAGAAACTATGCTAGATTTCTTTTTCTTTGCAATATTGTTGTTGTCAATTTGGTTGTTTATGATAAAAGGAAATCTAGCAAGTGTTATATTTCCATCACCTTGGCAATGTTATTGGAAATGTTGTGCTTGTGTTTGGGCTAGAAGTTGTGCTAGATTTCTTTTGCTATGCAATATTGTTGTTTTCAATTTGGTTGTTTATTACAGAAGGAAATCTAACACGTGTTAGATCTCCTTCACCTTGGTAATGTGCTTTTGTTTGTGTTAGAAGGAAATATAGCATGCACTAGATTTCTTCTGGCATGAAATGTTGTTTTTGGTAGTATGCATGTATTTATGCTACATGTAAAGCTAGCATGTGTTAAATTTATTTTACCTTGCGACGTTGTTATTGGAAATGTGATTGTGTTTGTGATAGAAATTGTTTTATTTTGTTTGCCCTACAATGTTATTGTTGGAAATGTGCTTTTGTTTGTGCTAGAATTAAATCAAGCATATGCTAGATATCTTCCACACTGCAATGTTGTTTTTGGCAATGTGATTGTGTTTGTGCTACAATAAACTCTAGAATGTGTAAGATTTATTTTACTTTGAAATGTTTTTATGAGTGATATGCTTCTATTTACGTTATAATTAAATTTAGCATGTGGTGGATTTCCTTCACCTTAGAATATTGCTATTGGCAATGTGTTTGTGTTTGTGCTAGAAGGAAATCTAGCATGTGCTAGATTTATTTGACCATGTAATGTTGCTTCTAGCAATATGCTTATGTTTGTAGTAGAAGGAATGATATTGATTGTTAGCTTTCATTTGAGGAAACAATGTTTCATTTCATACAATATGACTACCATACTATTTTAATTTTTGCATCTATATTACTTTTTCGTAAGTTGTGTGTTTTTGCGAAAATATAAAGTCACACTTTACATGGTTCATCCTTTTAATTACAAGTTACGATTTAATTTTTGTTACATAATTGATACAATCTACAATGGAAAATATAATTTTGGTAAAAGGGGACTATGTTGATCTCCTTATTAATGATCAATTCATTGGGCTAGGAAGGATTGAATCTGCAGAGTCTGGAACTTATTATGATGGAGAAAGGGTTAACGTTGGTTATGTTACAAATTTGATAATTGATGTCACTCAACCAAATTTGATTGATGACAATGTTAATGAAGGCGACATACATCCATGGAAGATTGTGGATTTGAGACACAACATAGGTAAATCAAAATATTGAAGCATGTGTTATATATTATTGATAGTATAATAAATATTTTTTTTTTGAGTAAATACTAACCTTATTTACATTCGTTTATAGGTGCAAATGTTTCTTCTACATTTTCTATTGGAGACTAGGTAGGTCTTCTGCAACATGGAGTGAAGGTGGGTGAGGGCTCCACATTCAATACAAAGCTTGGGCATAAAGTGCATGGAAAGATGGTAAGGAAAGGATGCATAGTGGTTAAAATTGAGAAGGTTTTAAAACATAATGCTCCTCTACCACATCCAACAGGATTTGAGCATACACTTGGGGATGCATTAGAATCTTATGAAATTTGGCCAGAATCAGATTTGGAGCCTCATTGTCATGATCATGCCATAAATATTCCCCAAAATAGGGTTAGATTCATATGTGCAAAGGTTTCTCTTACACATGAAAGCATGGGAACAAGCATTTGCATTGCCAAAGGAATGTTAGTTAATGTCCACAAGGATGACATTGTTGAGGGTGAAACACTAGGTGAAATGGATTTTGGTGCTTTTCTAGAAGAGATAGATGGAAATTGTGAGATATGTAGAATTGGGGATAATTTGATACACTTTTTGGTTAGATTGCCAATAAATAAGTTGGTGGGAAACAAAGGTGTGCTATTAAGGGTCAAGGAAAAGTTCAAGGAGCCACCCAAAGAAATGGTGATATGGGATGTTATAGAGGACACAAATCCCTTAAACAAATGGGATGGGTACCTTTGTAATGAAAAAGATAGAAAATAAATTGGTATGCATGTAACAAGGCCATATAAAAGGATTAAACAAGTTATGGCTACAAAACAAATTGCAAAATGTCAAACAAAAATAGATGAAGAGAAAGAAATTTGACTTTTGGTAGCAGATGTATGTTGTAGAAAAGATTGTCTTCAACGTGTGGATAGGAAGGCCATTGCAGGTGCTAGAAGGGGTATGAGACAAATAAATACAAATGGTATTAGAGAATTTTTCTTGAATTCACTCATTTCAAACAAAGTCATGTCAAAGGGCCATGGCTATGGCCATGGCCTACCACCTGTTGCTAGAAATGTAAAAGACATGAGATTTAATGGGAATAATATTTGTAAGAAAGTATGGTATAAGATACATAAAATTCCTCAAATCACATTCTATAACTACCAACATTATTTCCAACATGGAAAAATCAAATCTATTCTTGGTAACACCAACACATGCAAAGCATGAGCTCACACAGTGGAAGCCATAGAAATATTGCACAAAATTGTAATGGATAAGTCAGATTTTTCACTAGACCAAACACGTCAAGTTGAAGAAGATGGAACATATACTCCTTTAAGATTGTTTCCTTAGACTTACACACAAAATTATTTGTTAAAAGATATAAATGAGGCTCTTCAAAAGCTCAATTACCCATCAATATCATAGCCAAAAATGAGCAAGATTTGGAATACTAAGTTTCAAGATGTGGCGTTTTCAAAGAACACCAACTTCAGTAAATACAATGAATGTATTGTGTTGAAAGCGTAAATGAAGTCAAAAACTACAAAATAGTTGGAAGAAAAGGCACGAGATAGGTTGAAGAAACATAAAAAGATTGTTATGTGTGGAAGATATTGCTACTATGCCCATAGAATCATGTCAGAGTAGTTTTCAAAGGAGTATTTGAGAATTATCCATGATAAAATGGACAAAATAAAGACTTCAATCCCAAGGCTACATGTCAAATCAAAATCTATTGTAGAAACAAATTTAGGTTTGTCGTTGATAGGTATGCTTACACATGGGCATGCGACCGGAGGTTTTGGTCATTTCTCCCTACCATTTGTCCATATGGGATCACAATTTACTATTACATCCCTTGCAAAGTGCTTAAGGGACCTTAAAGACCCACAAATGGATATGTATGGTGATCTACTTTATGAAAGTGGAATTTCAAGTAACCCACTTACAAATGCATTACTTGACACCTCTATTTACTCAAAATGTCAAAGGTACAAGGATGATTTTATATCTCATGAAAGTTCAAAAAGTCAAAATGTTGATTTTAAACCTCTTCCTCCACATTTGTTGTTACAATTGGACAATGCAGCAAGTGATAATAAGAATCGCTATCTTTTCATGTTTCTATTACTTTTAACTGCACTTGGTGTCTTCATCACTATTGAGGTTGGGTTCTTGCCTGTGGGGCACACCCATGAAGACATAGATGGAACCTATGGAAGAATGTCTTCCAACCTAAAAAGTAAATATATTTATTCTTTACCTGAAATGATGGATACATATCGCATAATTGAAGAAAATTGAGTGTTTCCACTTACACTTACTGACAATGTCTATGACTTCAAAAGTTTCCTTAATGGATACATCAAGGAGGGGAAAAATTCACTAGTTCGACATCTTAATGTCCAATACTTCCAATTTCTTGTACTCAATGATGTTCCAATACTAAGGTACAAAGAATAAATTAGAGATATTGAGTGGTTAGAACCAATTGAGTTATGGAATATAGATGATGAAGGTCGACCTATAATTCCCATAGGGAAGCCATCTTTCTTAGCTTCCAAATAGAATGATGTCTATTTAAAAGAACTAAAGGAAGGGATAACGTCATACATAAAAATGTGGAAAGACACTATTGGGAATGAGGATTAACCAATTGTTACAGAGGAATGGAAAAATAAAGTAGTGTATTGGGAAAAATTTCTTGATACATTATATGGAATTTATAATGATCATAGAATAATAGATGGAAGTGATTCATCTTCTGAGGATTTTTGGCTCAAGACAAGGCACATTGTTGATGTTGATCGTAATGCGCTCCAAGTAATCTCAAGTATTATGGATGGAGGTTTTGATAATGTGATAGATGAACCAATATATGTTGGACCCAAATGCAACAAGCCAAAGTTAACATTGAATCCAATGATCGATGTTGAGAAAGGAAAGATGTTGCTAGTTAGATCAGGAAATGAGGATGCAGGAGAGATGATTTGGATGGCAAAATCCATATCATATATCTTTAGGGATAATGAAAGTGAGAATCTTCATGTAAAGGTTCACTATTGGAATCCTATGTCAAGGAAATACAATGGAAACTTTTTAGAGCAATTTTGGGTACCAAATCTTGATGACACAGAACTTGGCTCTATTCCAATTAATACCATAGTGTGGGCATGGATGCCAAAGAAAGAACATTACAAGAAGACCAAGACAAATAAATATGGTGTAGAAACCATTCTTGATCTACTTGAGCGAATATCTTAATAGTAGGTTTATATGATTCATGAATGTAATTTTTTTTTAAGGATATATTAATATACATTTAGACACACTTTTCCATAATTGTTGTATATCAAATATTCTCTTCATATTCTTTTTGAATGAGTTTTATATTATTTAATATTTCAATATAATCATGTGTTATACAAATTACATGACAATGCCATAAAATATTTAAGTTTTCAAAGCTTTATTTGACCAACATGACTTCTCGCCTTATCAAATATGCATAATCAAATTCAATAATGCACTTAAAAACATCTTCTAAACTTGGTCTATTAAAACAACAGTGGAGTACCTAATTAGTATTTTATTTAATATAAACCATTTAAACACTTAATGAATAAATGCTAGAAACTTGATATAATGTTTGAGGTGAGTTTTCCTTAATTTTCCTTACTATAATTGATATAAATCAAATCTATTATTTTGTTGCACTCTAATTTAT
>APFE030033414.1:10474-22506 GCA_000404065.3 Pinus taeda | reverse complement strand
ATTTAATGAAATATGTGTTCGATGGGGAACTGTTTGTTTCTTAAGGAAAGTATGCAAATGAGATACTACAAAAGTTCCACATGGAGAGTTGCAAGCCCATAGAGACACCTCTAGTGACCAACTGGAGGAAGGAGGATGCCACTTCAGGTGAAGAAGTGGATGCTACCATATACTGGTAGCTAGTGGGTTCACTCATGTATCTTGTGAACGCATGACCAAATATGAGCTATGTAGTCAACCAGCCAGTCAAGCCATGGTTAGGCCAACCAAATTATTTTGGAAGGAAACTAAGCATATTCTATGATACCTCAGAGGCACTAACCTAGTTTGGACTATGGTACAAATAGAAAAAGGGTGTGAATTTGTGTGGCTTCATAGATGCATATTGGGTGGGGATTCCATCAAAAGGAAAGAGTACATCAGGTGGAATTTTTAGTGTTGGGTCCATAGCTTTTTCCTGGTATAGCAGGAAGCAAAGATCTATGGTGCTCAGCTCAGAAAAAGCATAATACATGGCTGCAAGTCAAGCAACATGTGAGGCGATCTAGATAAGAAAGATACTTGTTGGATTGTTTGGCTAGATGATGGATCCAACTGTGCTATACTATGATAATTAGAGTTTCATCAAGCTCTCTGAGAATATTGTTTTTCATGATCCATCCAAGTATATATATATATCTGATATCACCATTTACGGGACTGTGTGCAAAGGCAAATAATGTCGCTTCAGTACTTTCTGAAAGAGGAACAAGATATTGACATTTTGACAAAGGCCTTGTCAAGAGGGAAGTTCAAGTTCCACAGGTGCAGGATAGGGGTGGTTGATAATCCATTTCTTGCTAAGAGGGAGTGTTGAAAAATGCAGCAAGAAATTCTCAACTTGATTTTGCCTTGATTAAATAGAGAAAATTTGAATTTCCACATCAGAAGATAACTTGGATGTAGTTAACTTGTGTGACATGGCTTGTGTCACCTAGTTTACTAAGTAAATTCAATTTGGAGGAGTTGGATTTCAGTTAATCATGTGTGATTACTAATTTGTAGCAATCAAAGTCAATTATCTCAAGTTGTTATAAGTTAAACTAGTTCCAACTCTTGGAGGAACTAGTGGAATTCCATTTATGTAGTGGGACTTCAATCAAACTCAGTGATCATCCTGTTAACTAATTAATCAACCCAAAATATCTAGTGCATGCAGAGATTTCGAGTTCCCCAGACTTGGTGAAGATTCCAAGGCAGTGTAACATCAGTTGTAGACTAGTTTTGAGTGTACAGGTGTTGCATTTAGTCATATGATTATCTTAAGGAATTGTGCAATCCATTTTGGAGAAATTCCTAAATAATAGGGGCCTAATTTCTCAAGGAACAATATAAAGGAACAGGAGATCAAGCAAAGCCAGAAATTGACTAAGTCTGGGTCAAATCTTCTTAGTGAGCAAAGAGATAGGTTATGCACTTGCAAGTTGTGTTCAGTTGAGAAAAGCAATTGTAATACAACTCTATTCATCAAATTAATGCAAGCAGGCATTAGGGTTTTTAGCAAATCTCTTTCCCCATGAAAAATACTATTTACATGCATCTGATTTATTATTGCATGTCTGGGATTTTTTCCCTAAATTATGAATTAATGTCTGCAAAGTAGTAGAGTAGGCTTGTGTCTTGTGATTTTGATTAAAACTTCATAAGGAATTGCAAATATACATTGTAATTTCTACACTTTCAGTGGGGCTTTTATACTTGGATGGTAAATTGTGATATTCATCTTTATTCTAGGGGTTTTTTCATTATTAAATTTGAAACTCAAAAGGATGGGGACTTTTCATTGGGTGAGGGTTTAACAACCCCTGGTTGATTTTTCATGTAAATAAAATAAGACCAAGGTCATGGGACACATATTCCAAGCTGAATTTTGGGAAAAAACATTATAGTGGGCATCACGCATGGATTAATAATGGCTATGGAAATTGGCAATGGCATTAGCAAAGGAAAAGAGGCAATAATTGGCATTTATTTATGAAAATAAAAGAAAATAGGATAAAGGGAAGGTGAAGAGACATATATTTTCATGCGAGGGAAATTAGAGGAGAAATGAAGGAAAATGAAGAAAATAGGGGCATCAATGATAAAAAGGCTTCAGAGAATTAGTTCATAAATTTTGTTGGTTTAGTTTTTTGACAATTTTGTGGTGGAAATCTAGTTCATTCTCTCACACTTTCATTCTCTCATACCCTTACACACTTAGAGCTTTCTTGGAGTATTCTTGGAGAACTTTGGAATTCACTTGGATTTGGAGAAAAAAGGAAAAGGAAAGAGAGGAGCACAAGAATACAGTTAGATAACCAACTACATCTAGATTGCTTTGCAAGTAACATGTTGCATGTGTGATTTCTTTGTTGATTTTTGGATGCATGGTATATGCATGTGATTCCTTGGTTATGTGTTGTCTTTGGCATGCAGATTTGCCTAAATTGACAGTAGTTTCAGCCTTGCATTTCCATTTCCTAGATAGCCATGGTGTTTTGGGTTTCTTCACTTGTTCTGTTATTGGTGCTCAGGTTCTCGTTGGTTGTGGGTTAGAACAAATGCTCTAGAAAGCCCTGAAACAATTTGGGTTGAGTTACTAGTTCCTGAAGTCGTAGGTTGGGACAAATGCTTTGGAGCCCTTGGTGGGTTGAGTTACTAGTCCCTAGATCCATAGTTGGAATAGATTATCTGGAGCCCTGGAAGGTTGTGGGTTAAGTTACTAGTTCCTAGAGCCCTAGACAGATTGGGTAGAGACAAAATTGGTTTATGTTAGTGATTTCCAGACCATAGAGGTGGAATCACTATGGTAACTGAGGGTTGGGGTGGTTTGGCCTTTGGAAGCCCTGATTGGCTTTTTCTTGTTTTATTCCATGATATTCCACATTCTTTATTGGAATATGGTGCGGGGGTGATTGGCTAAAAGAGAGATTTGGTTCAGCCCAATCTATGGTCAGGTGGTACGTGGAAGTCCCTGACTTGGTTGGAATTTTCATATGTGAATAAGAGTTAATTTTGTACTATGATTTATGAATACTTGCATTGGTTATGATGTTGATATTATGCTTGATTTTCCATGGTTTCTATGTTGGTTATTTATAGTTAAATGTTGGTTATATGATGTAATCTATCTATGGCTCTTGACATGTTTTGATCATTTATTTAATGGTTTATGAATGCATGGGATAATAAGTGTTATTGTAGCTAGCTAGAGAGGTATTGGAGCCTTCTTGGTAATTATTTGTTGAAAATCAGATATTTATGATCAGATATGCATTCACGACCTATAGCTCACAAGTTTACTATATGTTTGATTAAATGTCTAATGTGGATTAGGTATGTATAGATAAATTTCATACTTGAGTTTGAATGGTTTGCATTGTTATCGTATTTTTTATGATTCTAGAAAGTTAGAGCCAATTTTGGGCAGTGGTTTGGAGGCTAGCCTAGAAAGGTGGCTCAGATATCGGGATAGTTGACACTGAATTGGAGGATTTCGGTCATAACCACATGGAAGCAAGCTTGTGAGTATAGTTATAGGCTTCCAACTGCATGAATGTAGTGTAAAGGGTGCATTTATGGAGTTAGGTCAAAGAAAAAGGGTTCCATCTCAGGGATTGATCACCTAGGGTGGTTGTCCAACTCCTGAGTGATCTGTAGTCCCTGTGGGATGTCAGTAAGTGTTCAGTTTGTAGACCCTACTTCCTTAATTGGAGCTTGGATGCTAGGTCATTTCATAGTGATACTCATCTCATGTTTACCCTATAGAGCTTGTGAATTTGGGTAAATGTGGAATGAGTCATTATAGGGTGGTATCAGAGCTTCGAGGTTCAAACAATTGGATTGAATGGGATAGATGTGATTGTTATGCATGCATTTTAGTTCTTGATATGGTTGTTATGCATGCATTTTAATGGTTATTATTTCAATCTCATGTCTTCATGTTCATGTTTAGATGATTGATATGTTGATTTCATTATGTGTATAGATATTGTGATAATTTGGATTGATTGTGGAAATGAGATAGCCTTCTTTGAACTTCACAGTGAGGGATGGTTTTTATTATGCATATATTTGGTTTATCTAACATGGTATGTTTGCAAGAAGTAGAAGGTCATAGATGATGAGAAAAATGGTTGATTACAGTTCACGTGACTCTCCTTATAGTGCAATTGAGAAGCAAGGGGATGAGTACTCTCTTGATATAGCAGATATACTGAGAAGCTTGAAGGCAAAGATTAGAAGTTGTAAGGTAGATATTGACAAGATAATTCAGTCATAAGAAAGACTTGCCAGAGATCAAGAAAAGAAAGCTAAGGTTAATGTAGTGATCCTTCATAGCTTATTGGATTTAAAGAGACAAGGACAACCAAGAATCAATGATGGATAGGAGGAAAGGAATAATGGGACATCTGGTAGTATGTATTGATCAGGATATAGGTTGGACAAGGATGACACAGTCAAAGGTGGTAGATGGTTGGATACACTTGACAGAAGAGGTAGTGCTTATGGGCTCTATTATAGTTATGGTTTAGAGAGAAATCATGGTCATCATTACCATCATCCTTATGGGAGGAGTGAGAATCACTACTTTCCAAAAGAGTTCAAGAAAGCCAATCCTCCTACATTTGATGGAGAGATGAAGAAACTAAAAGATGCAGAAGAATGGCTACTTGGGATGAAGAAGTTCTTCGAATTGCATGATTATATAGAGAATATGAAAGCTAGGATAACTATCTTCAGTATCAAGGGAAAAATAGGTATCTAGTGGGAAGATGTGAAGTGTTTTAGAGGCATCAAGACAAAGAAGTTGAGTTGGCATGAGTTTGAAAGACTCTTCAGAAAGAAGTTCTTTTCAGAGAGATATTACGATGGAAAGACTAAGGAGTTATATGAGATTAATATGGGTTCTATGATAGATGAAGAGCATACGATCAAGTTCTAGATCTATAAAGGTATGTTCCATATCTTAAGGATGAGAAGAGAAATGTCAAAAGGTTCATTAGTGGACTGGAATTAGAATTTAAAGATAATATTGAGTATGATGAGCTTCTATCATTGGAGGAAGTCATTAGGAAGTTGAAGCATTGTTATGAGTAGTCTAAACGTAAATCTGTGCCTAAGAGTGATTGGAAAGGGAATGAAAAACCCTAAAGGAAAGTGGGTTAAGATGTGAGGAATACCTCAGGATGTAGGTGATAAGGATAATGTTCCACCTTATAAGAAGTTCAATGCAATTGACAAAATACATAGATTTCATCTTGAGGAGAAGAACAAAGGTGATGGCAGGATGCCTTTGTAGTGTTTGAATTGTGGTGGAGAGCACTACAAGAGAGATTTTCCACAACATCAGGGTGGAAAACCTCAGATTTCACAGTTCTCAAGAGGCAAAAATAGTTGGAGACGTTGGTCATAGTATTCCTCATATTTATGTAATAGTGGATAATAGGAAAGTTGATTATCAGGCATCCATTATTGAGATGGAAGGTAAGCTTTGTGATCAATTTGTTTCTACTTTGATTGATCCTAGATTTACTATAGTTATAGAAATCATGACCTGTTGGACAAGTGTTGCTTGAATAAATAAGTGCATGCAAAATAATGGTTGGTGTAGTTGCTATAGGGATCAAAAGAAGAGTTCATCATTGGGTGATAGCTTGTGCAGTTGAATTGAATGGTATGCCTACATCAGCACATCTAAATGTGATTTCTTTGGGTTCATACAATATTCTTTTGGGGATGGATTAGTTGTTTATTCATAGGACTAAGGTATATTTCTATGAAAAGGCTATGGAGCATCGTCATGATGATGGAGAGAGGATAATCTTATGAGGAAAGAAGAAGCCTACGTCAGTGAGAATGGTTATATCCATGCAAGCTAAGAGTAGTTGTTGGAAAGGATGTGTATTTTTTATAGTTCATATTTCCAATGGAAAAGGGAAGGATGTTGAGGATGATGGAGTCCTAAAGAGGTATCCTATTTTACAGTAGTTTTAGGATGTGTTTCAAGAATATATTTCAAGGTTACCTCTTCATAGGGAAGTTGATTTCTCTATTGATTTGGTACCAAGAGTAGCAATAACATCAAAGGCACCTTATAGGATGCAGACTCTAGTGTCGGTGGAATTGAAGTTACAACTTAAGGAGATGCTTGATAAAGGACACATAAGTCCAAGTGTGTCACCTTGGGGTGCACTAGTGTTGTTTGTGACGAAGAAGGATGGCACTCTTGGATTGTGCATTGATTACAAAAATTTGAACAAGGTGACCATCAATAACAAGTATCCATTGTCGTGGATTGATGATTTGTTTGATCAGTTGAAGGAAGCATCAATGTTTTCGAAGATTGATACGAGATCGGGATATCATCAGGTTTGCATAAAAAAATAAGATATTTAGAAGACTACATTATGTACCAAGTATGGGCATTATGATCTTGTGGTGGTTCCATTTGGTATTACTAATTCTCCAACTACTTTTATGTGTTTGATGAACAATGTGTTGCATCTTTATTTGGACAAGTTTGTGATAGTATTCATTGATGATATATGGATATATTCTAAGAATGAGAAAGAGAATGCAAAGCACCTGGAAGTAGTATTAATATTACTAAGAGAGCATCAGTGGTATGCCAAGCTTATAAAGTGCATTTTCTTTCAGACTGAAGTTCATTACTTGGGACATTTTTGCCAAGGAATGTATAGCACTGGCCCAAAAAAATATTAAAACTATCATGGAGTGGCCAACTCCTAAGAATATGGATGAGGTCAAATCATTTATGGGACTAGCAAGTTATTACAGGATGTTCATCAAGAACTTCTCACAGATTACCTATCCTATAACATCTTTGAAACAAAAAGGAAATAAGTTTGAATGGACTAAGAAGTGTGCAACTTGTTTTGAGAAATTGAAGCATTTTATTACAAATGATCTAGTCTTGAAGTTTGTAGATATAGATAAATAGTTTGTGGTATGTACATATGCTTGTAAGAGAGGACTCGGTGGAGTCCTGATTCAGGAAGGATAGGTGGTATTCTATGAGTCAAGGAAGTTGAATTAGCACGAGAAGAACTATGTGACTCATGATCTTGAGTTGGCAGTTATCATTCATGCGTTGAAGATGTGGAGACATTACCTTCTTGGCAAGAGGTTTATTTTGATGAGTTATCACTGTGGGCAGAGGTACTTATTTGACCAACCCAATTTGAATGTTAGTCAAGCTAGATGGTTGGTTACTCTTAGTGAGTTTGAACTTGAGATCATATACATCAAGGGAAATGAGAAAAAGGTTTCATATGCTCACAATAGGTTGCAAAGTGTCTCCTACTTTATAGAAGCCGTGGTTGATTTTATTTTGAGTTGTAATTAATTAATTTAGTTTAACTGAGTTAAAGTTAGTTAAACTAGTTCCAACTATTGGAGGAACTAGTGGGAGGTCTAATAGTGTGGTAATGAACAACCAATAAACTGGTGATTCACTCATAAATAACTCATGCATGTCAAATCTGAGTGTTATCCAATTGAGAGTGGAGTTCAGGGACAATGTAATATCAATTGTATAATCATTTGAATTATATAGGTGGTGCATGAAATCAGAGGAAGGCCTATGAGGATTATGCAATTCCAATTAAGGAATTTACCTAATTAATAGGGACTAATTCCCAAGGAAATAAGGACTTTGGAAAGAGAGAAATTGGTTAAGTATTGGCCTAGAATTGTTTAGGAAGCTGTGAGATAGATAGAGATAGTGAAGAGGTTGCTCGGGCTTGAGAAAAGAATTGTAATCCTCTTATTTTCTGACTAATGCAATATACATATAGAAGGGGTTTTTAGTTGTGGATTTTCCTAGGAAATCATTGTGTAATGTGTTGATTGAATTATTTCTCTTGTATCCTTCGTAATTTCACAATCATTTAATTCTTTCCACTTATGAGTAGAGTAGATTCAAGTCTATTGTTTTAGTAAATTACAATTAGAAATTTCAATCTACAAGGAATCTCTACATGGTACATAGCAGAAATCACTCTAGAATAGGAGAATATGAGTTTGTATTTTGTAGGTGAAATCGAGTTTGCAGTACCATTCTTTAGAGTCAGTAGGATTTTGTTCTATGGATTGGGACTAAAATATTCCCTTGAGGGTAATTCTAACTATATTTCTTGGAAGGACAAGATGGAGGTAGTGTTGGAAGACAACGGGCTTAAGGAATTCATAGAAAAATATATTCCTAAGCCTCCAATAGCTAAAGCTCAAGATATGGCAGAGTGGAGAATTTTTTTTGCAAAGGAAAGAAGGATTATCCTAGAAGGAGTTTGAGATCATATTGTCTCTAACCTCCATGGGAAGGTGACTCCATATGAAATGTGGAAGGCCTTCACAAACCTTTTTCAACACAAAAATGACCACAAGATGTTGGCGTTGAAAAGCTCAGAAAAATCAAGATGAAGAAGGCTGAAACAATACCAAAGTACTTGACCAAGTTCACCCAATGTTGGGATGAGCTTGGAAGTGTCAGTGTTACAATTTTTGAAGATGATCTAGTCAACCTAGCACTTCTAGGCCTTCCCAAGAGCTTGCACAACTACTAGGTATCAGTAAATGGGAGGAAGAAGCTATCATAGTGGGAGCATTTATGGTCTAATTTGGTGCAAGAAGAGATTTGGTTCAACACCAGAGATGGATCCTCATCCAAGCATGATGATGAGGAGAATTGTGCCTTAACTAGAAAGGCAAAAAAAGGGTAAGGGAAGTCATCCCATTCCAAATTAGATTCCAGTTAGGGCGGAAAGAAGACGGACTTGTCGAAGATTAATTTTTTTCACTATCATGAGTTGGGACACTATTCCACAAAGTTTCCACACAAGGAGGCTGACAAGAAGCCCTCGGGAGGAGCGGCAGGTGAAGTTATTACTTCACAATTCAAGTTGGATTTCAGCCTCATCACTTGTATGGTGACATCGGTGATGGGCATTGTGTGGTATCTAGATAGTGGAGCCTCATTTCATATGACCAAAAACAAATAATTCTTTAGTGACTTGGAGGCGAAGGACCTCCAGATTCACATAGAAATGGGAGATGATGGGAAGTATAGCACGACCAACATCGGTACTGTGACTTTTTATAGGGAGTCTGGTTCTCCTCTCACATTAAAATATGGCATGTATGTTTCGGGTTTGAAGAAGAATTTCGTTTTAGTTTCCATGTTGGAGGACCATGGCTATGATGTGATATTTAGCAAAGGAAAGGCTTTCCTTCATCACATAGCCTCAATACAAGTGAAGCAAGTGGGGTTCGGGTGAAGAATCTCTACAAATTGGATGTAGAATATTGTGCTTCTTTGAGTACAAAAGTAGAGAAGGTGCAAATCCAAAACATCGGTGAGTTGTGGCATAGAATATTGGGTCACTTCCACCATGAAGCCTTGAATATCATGCAACATATTTCTATAGGACTTCCCAAGGGTACTGTAGAGAAGAGAGATACATGCAAATGGTGTACATTGGGGAAGTACACCAAAGATACCTTCCATAATAAGGACATATGAGTGCAAGTGATCCTTGAAAGAGTTCACTTAGATGTGTGTGGACCGTTCTCGACAGCCTCCACATCAAAACACAATATTATGTAATATTTGTAGATGATTTCTCTTGTAAGTGATGGATTTTCTTCATGCATAAGAAAAATCAGTTGTTCGCTAAATTTTGTGAATTTAAAGCTCTTGTTGAGAAATACACTGGTAGGAAAGTTAAAGCTTTCAAGAGTGATAACAGTGGAGAATATGTGTCGAATGAATTCAACAACTTATGTGCATCAGAAGGAATTTAATGAGATTTAATACACCCCATAACCCACAGTAGAATGGGGTGGCTAAAAGGAAGAACATAAGTATTGTGGGAGCTGCATGGATGATGTTACATAATCAGGGACTACCGTTGCACTTGTGGGTTGAAGCATGCAACACAGATGTATATGTACATAACAAGAGTCCTCATTGGATTCTCAGGATGAGTACACCAGAAGAAGCTTTTTAAGGTAAGAAACCAAATGTGGCACACATTAGGATCTTTGGTTCAACAATTTACAGTCATGTTACCAAGCTTGTAAGAAAAAAGCTAGAGCCAATAGCTAAGTTGGGAATATTTGTGGGGTACATTGATACACCTCACAACTATCAGGTGTACCTGTTATCTCACAGGATGAAAATCATCCATAGAGATGTGAAGTTCGATGAAGAGAAGGAAATGATGTGTTTCCTTGAGAAGGAACTTTAGTTACATGCAGATGAGGAGATTTTAGCTCTAAAGGAAGAACCTCATGATGATGTGGAGCAGCCACATGTAGAGGAGCAGAGATTGGAATCACCCACTCATGCAAAGACTTTCATATATGGAAGGAAGCACACCAAAGAAGCTGACAGATTGATGCATGATGCTAGAGAGAATGTGGGAGCACTCACATTAAAACGTACAAAGAGCAGGTCACCATATCGGTACACTAACTACATGGCTCTTATGAGAAAAAGTGTAGATATTAAGCCATCATCATTTGAGGAAGTGTTACACTGAAATTTGTCACCATGACTATGTGCAGTTAATATGGCTCCATCAATAGTCATATTATCCTCCTTGTCAAGCCTGATACCTCTGCTCTTCATGTCAAGCTTCAAAAAAGAGAGAAAGTCACTAAAAACATGTTTATCTCTGGGTACGCAGGTTCTCTCTACCTTGCCTGTGTGTACGTATCCCAAACTCATTGTACCTGCATACTTGTACGCTCTGTAAGCCAAAGGATGGGTGCGTACCCCTGTAAAGGTCAAAAGGCGCGAGTTCATCTTAAAAAAGTTACTTGTGGTCACTTATAGAGCCTTCTAGAAGAGTGTTTGACGTGTATTGAGCGCCTCCAGATGGTTCATGCACCCCTATGATAGAGGAGCTTAACCCATCAAGAGAGGAGCTACCCCATCCAAAAGAGGGAGTATCCCATTGATGTTGGAACTGAATAACCTCCTCTAGAATACTATAAATACAGGCATTGGGCCATGGGAGGGAAGGTTGAAAAGCTGAACATTCTAAAGGGTAAATGCTGCTGGAATTAGGACTTCCATTGTTAACTTGTGAGGAGAGATCACTATCCTTCCTTGTTGCCATAGTGGGAGTGGGTGAGCTTGTCAAAGTAGAGGAAAACTCTTGCTGGACCCTGGGAGGAACTTGCACAACACCAAGGCTCAGGTTGTAATGGTTTCTTTTTTGTTTCCTTAATACAAATAAGTCCATTCTTCTCAATGATTTGTTGTTAATGAATTGTTTCATATACTCCTTGGTCTATATGTTGAATATGCTTTTGTTTTATGAGATATTCAGGTGTTATGATGTAATCGTTTGCTTTGTTAGTGTATGCAGGTCTTAAAGTGAAGGAGGAGCTCATCTGGATCAGCAAGGCTGGACTGCTACAACAAGCGTTGGACCTAAGGTAAGATCGGAAAACACTTGGTTTTCTCATAGAATAATGTATGTTTAGAGAAGGATTGCTCTTGTTTGGTTTGTTTGTCACTAGAGAGTCTTAGACTCCTAGGGAGGTTAGGTTTGTCCGCAAAAATAACTCTTTCCGCATGACAAATTGGCGACTCCACTGGGGAATCCATTGATTTGCTTGATTTTTCTTTTGAGTATTACTTTGATCTGAAAAGGGTCTTGTTTCTTTTTTTTTTTGATTGCTTGACTGTGTTTTTGGGTGGATTAGCTTAGAGTCTAGTTTGATTTTAGTTTTTCTTCATTTTACAGCAGTACGCACCCTCTGCGTTAGACACAGTGTTTACTTGTACGCACTGTATCTTTGTACACAGAGCGTAGGCGCACCTGGTTAAACAGGCTGCCTGCGTACCCTGTTAAAATTAAGAAAATTCCATTTTTTTCCATTTTTCCCCTTTAGATTTTGTTTTTCCTAGTCTTTACTGCCCAAATCCACTGGTTGACTGTCAAAAATCTTCACCTGCACTTGTTCCATTAGTGTCG